>CAEGAE010031846.1:0-48463 GCA_903067095.1 Girardinus metallicus | reverse complement strand
TTCTCTCCGGGTTCTCCGGCTTCCTCCCACAGTCCAAAAACATGACTGTCAGGTTAATTGGCCTCTCCAAATTGTCCATAGGTGTGAGTGAGTGTGTGAGTGCATGTTTGTTTGTCCTGTGTGTCTCTGTGTTGCCCTGCGACAGACTGGTGACCTGTCCAGGGTGTACCCCACCTCTCACCCGGAACGTAGCTGGAGATAGACACCAGCACCTCCCGACCCCATTAAGGGACAAGGGTGAACAGAAAATGGATGGATGGATGGATGATCATACAGGATGACCTTTCGGAAAGTTCGAGAGGAACAGTCAGGTCAAAGGTCAAAAGACATTTAGTTAAACAAGTTTAATTTATGGACTTTAGAAGAATTAGCAAACAATCTGCAACCACGACCCAAACAGGACGTAACTCTGGAACACAGGTATGTGGTTTTGGGTAATTTGTGTTAGCCAGAGCCCTCTAATAGACTCTGTCCAGAGATTGGGGGGCCTTCTTCATGATAGAGCCAAAAAGGCTGCAGTTTGTCAAAAAGAGTTCGCTGCTCAACCAAAGCCCAGCCTGCAAAGCTTTATTCCTGAAGCATCACCACACCAGCATCTGACAGAATACACCACATTAATTTAAAAGATAGTGCACATCACCCCAGTTCTAAAGTCTTTACATTGGCTCCCTGTAGCTCGGACTTTAAAATAATATTGTTAGTTTATAAATATCTGAACGGTTTAACATCACAATACGTTAAAGATATGCTATTGTTGTACCAACCTTCCAGATCTATCTGCTCTGCGTCCCCAGAACCAGAACTAAAGCAGCATTCAGCTTCTATGCACCACAAATCCCAAACAAACTTCCAGAAAACCGCAAAACATCTGAAACACTGAATTCCTTTAAAACTAGTTTAAAAATCCACCTGTCTAGAGCTGCTTTTGACCCATAATCACTGGAACATTGACCAACATATCTGATATGCATTGATGATGGAACTCAACAATATGTAATATCTGCTACTGGTTTCTCAATTCTTGACCGTATGATGGTTTTATGTATTTTTGTGTTTTTATGTTGTAAAGCACTTTGAACTGCCTTGACACTGAAATTCGCCATGCAAATAAACTTGATCGATCGATTGTTGAAAAGATAACTTTTGTCTCTGTAACCGTTTGATGACTAGTGGAAAATATTCAATGTGTCTGTTTAGCTTCCTTTACTCAGTTCTTGCATGCAGGCGTGTGTCTAGCATACAGTGCAAGAGATGGGGGCACCCAAGGTCACAGTGTGAAACTGCCGAGGATAGAAAGTGCAAAAACCTGTTTCTCTTCTGCTTTTCTACGGATGGGCCTGAGTTCATTCTTTGGTCATCATTTCATACTTCTTTGCATCTAAGCAGGACACGTGACTTTTCACCAGCCGTGACCTTTTTGACATAAGCATTTGTAGAAAATCATTTCCTGTGTTGTAGGTGGAATGCCTTTGTAGCAGATTTCTTTGGAGGTCTACAAGATCTTTCCATTGTAGACAGAGAATGTCCTTGATCTTACAGATCCGGTAACTCAATGTACGTTCGTCTTGTGCAAGTAAAACTCCTTGAAACAAACATTTGTAGGCCATCTAACTCTGATTTTGCCTTGAACGGTGCCTGTAATAATTTTCAAAAGAATGTCTTGATCTCATATCACCAAGTTATCGCAAGACCCTGAGTGCTGTGAGGGAGCACAACATTCACAGCCAGTCGCAACTTGGCCATGAAATGAAACATGGCCAAGTTGTTTATGCTAGCCTCACCTTTTTCCTGTTGCCATGGTTATGTGTTGAATTCTTTTCTCAGGGACTAAGGAGCAGTTTTCACTTTCAAGTTTATTTTATGGTTAAATAAGGACATTTAACCATAAAGATCATAAACTGGTGTTTGCCAAAGGAAATAGTGGGACAGCCTGAGACGTTTGTTTAAAAGAGTTTCAGAGTCATGACCAAAAAAAAAAAAAAAAAGCTGGCAATGTTCATTGTTTAAATCAGTTTCTTACCTTGTGCAGAGTCAACTTTACACAGAGAATCCATTCAAAAGCAGAGGAAAGTTTAGGAATCACATTTGGGACTGAAATTAAACTGACAATATGTCTTTATTTTATTTAAACTTTAAGCGTCCAACGCAATAACCACACAAAACGAGTCTTAATGGCAGAATCAGCTGTTTACCAATATCAGAGGATTTGGTTTAGTTTTCATAGGAGCAACTTACATTCTCAACAAAAAATTATTCACCAATGTGAGAACTTTTAATTTGAAACAGGTTTTCCAACAATAACAAATTTCTTTACAAGAGTTGAAGAAATAAATGACCAATTACCTATGTCCTTTCCATGTCATGTATAACTACATATATTTATTAATCTTTTTATAATTGTAGTTTATTTAATTGTGTAGTCACATCTTGCAAGACACCATAGATGGTTCATTTAAAGGATGAGCATATTTAGGCCAACAGAGGATAGCAAAGCTGTATTACCATGTTACAACAATGAAACAATAAAAACCTTAAAACTAAGATAATGCTAGTGGGGTCTTACCATCACAACTGATTGACAATCATTAGCAAATCTGTATTCCAACTCACAGAACAAAGACATTTTAACAATTAGGATACACTTGGTTTTTTTTTTCCTAAAAACTAAACTTGCATTCATAAACAGTTCCGTAGCTAAAATCCATGCAATGTAGAATTTGATTAAAAACAAACCAAACAAGAACCTTTTATATTTTAACATTCCCCCCCGCCCCCCCAAGTCCTGTGTACATAAAACAGAATAGCTTGCAAACAAGTCACTTCACAATAACTTATGTAAAATTGTTTTAACAATTCTAGGACAAAAGTGCAAGAAGGCAGGAAAAAAAAAAAAAAAAAAAAAAAAAAAAAAAAAAGGGAAAAAAAGTCCAAAGAAAATTTGCGGATCACATTCCCATCCTTGCCGTCCATGGATAATAGGGCGTGTTGAAAGACCCGGTCCCTGGAGGTAGTTGGGCGGTTAAATGATAATATCTGAAAGGGTTCACCATTTTCTGCGGGTAGATCAGGCTTGAATAGATGAACGGTCGATGTGAACTTTCAGTGTTAAATGAAGCGTCCGCCTGTTTTTGACCAGCAGCAGCCTGATAGGAAGGATAACCTGAATCCGCCATTTGACCGCAGGCAGTTTGGACGTGTGGATCACAGTCTCCCAAAGCCGCCACAGTGTAAGTGAATCTTAGTGGTGGATCAATGTGGAAGCTGATTTGATTGTCCATGTTAATGTCAGAGTTAGCCTGTTCAGTGTAGCTGCACTGAAACATGTGCTTTATGGGATCTGGCTGGTCAGCTCCAGTAGTGATAAAGAGTAATGGTCCAATCACAGATCCGTCTGGTTTTGGGTTACATTTTGGCTCCGGTACTTGTCCGGAGTTAGGGTTGTTAGCGGCCCAATCAAATGGAAGACTACTCTCATTTCCACAGATGTTTTGAGCGCTGAAGAATTGCTGATTTTGTAGTTTAAAGCGGTCAGCAGTAGGAGCTAGAGCAGTGACAGGCTTGTCTTCAGTCACATTATCTGCAACGCTCCTCTGCAGGATTTCAGAGGACAAGACAATTTTAGGAGCAGAGTCAAGACCTACGGTGACAAGTTCCTTCTTACACCCCAAATCAGATGTCACCATCTTAGTCCCTTCTAACAAGTTGGTGGGTGGATTCTTCCTCACTGGAGCTTGAGTCAGATGACACTTTGAGTCCCAGTTGTACGACACACTTCCAGAGTTATCAATTTCTGCATCCCAACTAGTTTGAGGCACCGCCGGAGAATTGGTTGCACAAGAGTTAATGGTTATATTATCCTTAGTCAACTTGGAGGTGATCGGTTTCAAATGAGAAGTTAGTTTTGAAAACAAATCCTGGTCCACAGTGGATTTACGTTGCTTCGGTCCAGAGTCTTCATCTTTGATACCAAGTAGAGAAGGGCCTGCAGGAAAGCTGACTGGAAAAGACACTGAATTTGGAGAAGTGGGCTCACTCTTAATCTTCTGCATGATGAGAGTACGTTTAGCTGGCAGGGGGTCTGTCGATGGGCTGCTGGTTTTGTGCAGGATTTGAATGGCTGGTCTTTTTTTAGTTGGGCCACTGACTGACACGTTCAGTTTTGTTCCAACAGCTGTGCAAGAAATTTCTGCTGGAACTAGTTTCTGACCAGAGCTTTGAGGCAAAGCAACAGCTGATGTTAACACTGGCTTTAGAAAAGGATCAGGTTTGGTATCTTTAGCTAAATCTGCTCTTCGATTAGGGACCCAAGAGCCCACCAAATCAGTCTTTGATGAAGAGCAGTTCATATCCACAGGACTGGGGTCCATTTTTGTTATTACATCTGATGTTCCAACATTGGACATTTCTTCTAAAACTGTGCTTTTTGTAATTTCTTCATCTGAAATAAAAACAGGGGGGGGGGAAATGTTTTTTTAAAGACAGGAAAGTGTTTGGGGCGTTAGTAAATATTAGGGTGTGGGGCATTGTAGTCGATCTATGGGGTCTGGTAGCATTGAACCAGTCAGTATGCTCCAGTGACAGATAGGAGGTGCTACAGGCCTTCATGAGAAGGAGAGAGAATCAGAAATACCTTAATGTTGGCTAAATTGTATATAAATTATCACCTCTTTATTATCAGTATCTCTAACAAATAGATGTGTTAAACCTTGGAGTTAATCATGTCTTTCTGTTCTGAGTGGCTTAACTGATTTTATGCAAAGGAATCTGCTGAATGCAGCTCACGCAATCAGTTTTACCCAATCTAGGATGTGGGTAAAACTGAAATTAGCAATCACACCACACGCTTCCCGTTTTCTTCTTTTCTAGATGAAACAATGTTATCTTTCTACCATCACCAGTATGCTTGCACTGATGATAATGTTTCCCTGAAATCCTGCCCAGCAACAGTGCAAGTTATGAAATTAGGGACTGCCCCCAAGTTAATAAAAGTAAGGGGAGTGCAAACAGAGAGTTAGAATGAAGTTGAGTTAGCCTTGTGACTCTGTTCGTTCTCCTCACCTTGGTGTGAAAACTAAACTGATTTTGTCAGTCTCTTTCTTGAGTCTGTGTATTAGGTTACTCTGAACCAGACACTTAAGTGCATGCAACAGAAAACCCAAAAGTACTTGAACTGCAGACAAACTAGGAAAAGCTGTTGCTCATATCTAATACAGATTAAAAAGCATCTACTCCCTGCCAGTCAAAACATATTCGACTACCCCCTTCACCAATCAATGCCAAAACATTCTACCAACCGTTTGTCTGCTACTGGAGATAAGAACCAAAAACGCACAAGAAAAGTGCTCTCTCAAAACCTAACGGTATGACGTTCCAGGCTGCCATCGTGTCATGTTATCCATTTCAATTAAGACAAAATGCACGGTTTGAATTCTGGCTTGGGGTCTTTCTGCTGGAATTTTACATGTTCACTTTGTGAATGAGTTGGTTCCAGCTTCCTCCCACAGTCCCAAAATATGACTGATGTGTTAAATGGTCTCTCCAAACTGTCATTATGCGTGTGCATGGATGTTTTTTATGTACATCTCCATGTTGCCCTGTGATGGTCTGGCGACCCGTGTAGGGTGTACACTGCATCTCGCCCATTGACCGCTGGACATGGGCACGAGCCTCTTGGAACTCTACAAGGATAAGGAGGTGTAAAGCAGGGGTGTCCAAATTGCGGCCCGCGGAACAATTCTGACCAGCCTTTGGTCACAGTCCACCCAGTTGATTGAACTTTTTCCACTGATTGTGCAACACAAAGTATTCATCCATGCTTTGAATTTAACTTCTTTTAGTAGTAAAAGAAGAAGAAGAAAAAAAAATAAATAAACTAACATGTCAAAATGAAGCTAGACAGAGCCATACCATGTTCTTGTTACAAAAACAAAAAACAAAAATCAAAAAGTCCAGATTAAATTTACTGTATGTTTTGCATATTTATTTAAATCTAGCAAACCTTTTTTGTTTTAAATCAACAAATTACACATCTCATCTACAGAAATCTGACAGCTTTGCAGATTAAAATATTGTGCGTTTGGTTTATTTAGCAGGTAAAAATAAAAAGGATAGTGTAAAGGATGGATAGAACTGCTCTGAGACTAACCTTTTAAACTTTGTCCAACCAGGAATCTTAATCGAACTCGATCACAAAGCCAGAACAAACTTGCCAGGCTCATGAGATAAATCTTCAATTTGAGATGTCTTAAACAAGACGATCAACATTCATGAAACTGTTTTGTACAACAGACTCAAAAGCATGCATGGCTCTTGCTTTGAGAAACGAGATTTTAATTTTTTTTTTTTTTTAAAGGAAGTTATCTCTGAAAGTTGAAAGAAGCCCCCCTCCACTTGCTAATGCAGAAGTCACATTCCAGAAGTTCACACATACAACAATTTGAAATGATGAAGAGATGAAATGATCAGGATAGCAACAAGTGGCGCTAGCCTGAAGAGAATAAAAATAAAAACTAGAGACTTACTCCGCTGGTACGCAGCACTGAGGGGCAGATGGACGGCTGATTTCTCTTCTTCAATAAGGATGTTCTGCACAATTTTTAAAGCTTAAAAAAAATATATATTTTTTTTAAATTATACAAACTGTGGTATACAACCTGTTCGAAAGTTTAAAGAAAGATTTTACCTTCACTGAATTGAGCCATCCTGACAAACTGATGCAATTTTTGTTTAAGTATTACGCACTGACAGAAAAAAAGAAAAAAATTGTTATTAAACCAGAAGTGAGCTCATGTACATATAATTTTAATGAACATGTTTGATCTCATTATTAGTGGATAATTACCTTTGCATCGATTTTTTGGAAACTGTCGCGCTCTGCCAGTCTCCTGATAACTTCTCGCAAAATGTTGATTTTCAAGGCATGAGGTAAGTCTTCCTCCTGCCAGAATATCTTCAGGAACTCAGGGTGTCTTTTCCACTGAAACAAAGTGGGGAAAGTAAGTATTGGGCACAGCTCCGATAAGTAAGCTTGTTCCACTCAGAGAGTGGAGAAATTAGAGGTTCCCCTTAAGATAATAGCAGATGGGCTGTGGCCAGGTTTTCCAGGATGTCCATGACCTTAAACACACAGCCAGGGTAACTAAGGAGTGGGTCCATAAGAAGCATGTCAAAGTCGTGGAGTTTCCTAGCCAGGCTCCAGACCTGAACCTTATAGAAAATCTTTGGAGACAAAACTCTGTTGCCCAGTAATAACCAAAAAACCCAAAAGATCCTGACAAGATCTACCAATAGGAGTGGGACAAAGTCTCTGCTGCAACTACACACTGCAGCACTAGAACTATAGGAAACATCCAACATCTGCCATTGTAAACAAATATTCTGCACCAAATATTAAGTTCTATTTTCTACTGTTTCAAATACTTACTTCATGCAATAAAATGCTGATTAATTATTTAAAAATCATGCGACTCTCTGGATTTTTATTATAGATTCTGTCACAGTTGTTGAGGTGTACTTATGATAAAAAGTGAGGAAACTTGAGCATTCGTTAATAAAAATACTTCTCTTCCTCAGCATAGAATACATGCAGGCCTACGGTCATCCATTCAACCCAATACTCACCATGTATTTGATTTGGTGGTCACGACTGGTCATGTGTTGACAGACGTCACAGTTTGAGACGGTTTCCTCACAGCTTTCACACAGGTAGAAAGTGTCCAGACAAATCCCTCTGCACTCCCACAAAAACTCCATACCTGGTAAGGGCAAACTATTCAGATAGGCTGCAAGTTTCTGTAAAGTGGCAGGAAACGCTGACAGATGTGAGAGGGGTACTCACCAATAACCTGTTTAATGTCCACTTGTCTTGCATGCAAGAAGAGGACCAAATTACTGCAGCCTGGAGCTTTTCTTCCTGTAACAGCCATCCATTACTAAAAGTCAACTCATAAATGACAAAAAGCTCAACTTGAAATCTGAACACTAACCAAAGCAGGTTATGGGTGGTGGTGGTGGCAATTCATCATGTCCTCTAGGTGGTCTGTCATGCATTGGAGATTCTCCGACTTTGTGGCTCAGCCCAGTCCTTTTTATTTGTACCGGCTCTGCTCTTTTCTGGGAGCTGCAGATTTCAACTTTTGGTAGACAATCACCAGCTTTTTGTGCATCTTGTGAGGGTGATGGACTCTTTGAAAGTATTCTTTCTGGAGGGAAAATGGAGTCCACTTTCTCCACTTTCACTCCTGCCAAATTTGAGTAAAGAATTTGTGCAAATGAAAGATTTACTGTGTAAGGAATGTACCAACATGCCGATAGTTAAAAGCCAATATCAGTAAAATAAATCATTTACTGGGACTACCCTTGAGACTTTGAGGCCGAGCATCAATAGCTGGCATAAATGGATCCCGTTTAACAATTTCTGAAATAAAAAGTATATATGCTGAAAGAAGTTGTAAAATGACAATTTTCTTGGAGAACCCTGACAAATAAATGAAGTCAAACCTGCAGCATCTTTAGATTCACTGCTTGGAACATGATCTGGATGAATTTTGTTGCAACTTGCAGATGTCTGGAGATGGTCCCGAGTCAGATTACCAGCTTTACAATCTTCACCTTGGATAAAATATTGAAAGATCAATCCCAACTAAGTCAGAGCAAGCTAAAATAAACAGTAACAAACAAATCTGATGAAAGAATTCTGTCTTCAATCGTGCAAAAAGTCATAAGCCCTTAAAATGTTTGTTTACCATCATTTGAGCTTGAAACTTCACATGGGCTTTGAGCTTCCTGTTGGGACGTTTGCACAGTTTCAGTTACAGAGGACGAGTCTCGAGGGTTTTGTCGCTCAATTGTTTTTAGTTCCTCAATAGCTGAGAATCAAGAGACAACAAGCCAGAAAGGCACTTCTAAATATCCACACAACATTTTAATGAATTATTTCCTAGTTATTCATCAGTAGAACACACTTTTAGATTTTCAAATGAAAAATTCATGCTATGATGCATTATCAAAGTGTTAATTCAGCTGTTTTAATTGAACCAAGTTTAAATTATTCATCATCAAGTACATTTTGGGTATCGAGGCAAATTTTAATCAACCGATTACGTCAATTATTCCTACCCAAACTTTGCTACAGACAATAACAGGAAATGTAAGGGTGCCAGCTTCACCAGGCAGTAAAAGATAATATGTTACAGTCAAAACAAAAAATACTAGTTAGGTTTAAAGAGAAAAAAAAAAGAAAAAAAAGGAGCACCAACTATGTGGCTTCCTGAAATTGAAATATTTTAAATATTTAAGATTTTACTACCTTCTTTTTCTGAAAGAGCAGCAAGCTTTAGGTAGAATGCCTTCTTCACCTCTATCCTCTAGGAAATGAAGACAGGAATGACTGAAAAAAAATTCATTTAAAATAGATGCTCTAAACAAGGTGTGCAAGTTAACAGACTGTGTAAAATCCTAAAATTGTAAACACCCAACTGCTTGGTTGGATGTGTTGGTGCTAGAAACTACTTGCTGCATTACCAAATCTAGCCTGTAGTTGAACATCTACAGTAATAATAATGCTGCAAATTTTGTACAATTTGTTTTAAGAGAAATTCCTGCAAAGGTGTTCATGCTTACAACAACATCACATTTTGTAATCAGCTCACCAAATAATAGCAGCTTACCCAACATTAATACAAAAAAAAACAATAACACAAAAAAAAAACCCCACAATTTTGCAAAGTATGCAGGCTCTTGGGAATAGACTCCTACTTGCATGGCTTCCTGCTTCAGGAGTGACTTATGGTCTCCAACCTGCACTCTTTGACAAATTTAGTTTCTTTGACATGTCCAACCATTTACAAATAATTTGTAAATGGTTACACAGACATAAAAACAAGGAGAGGCAACATCAAAATTGTAGGATTTCAACAATATCAGAAACAATGGTAACTGTGCAAGAGCTTGTCACCTGTGGCTTCTGTGATCCTATGCTTTTCTCAATCTCAGCTAAATGGGCCACAATGTCTTTGAATTTGTCCCCAACCTCTGATAAATTTGCAGTCCATCCTGGATACTTCATTTTCTAGAAAAAAAAAAAAAGAGAAAAAGCACAGTAATAACACTGCATAATACCTGGGAAATTATATTAGTTGAAATGCTAGAGTGTAGGAAGTATGGAGGGGTAAAATGTTCTAGGCAAAGATACAAAGTTTAGGTTAACCAACTTAACTTCTATTACAGGCATAATAGAAGTTCAGTCATTTATTCAGTGCATCTGCTTACATATTACACTTTCCAGAATTACAGAAAATCTCCCCCTTTTTTAATGCTTACAATAGCCTTTACAAGATTTCATATCAATGGGTGTCTATCTGGATGTTTTAACCAATAAGGTCCTTTTCTTCAGATTACATAAATTTCTTGCCCATTTTCATACTGGAGTTCAAACATTTCCAGGAAACGCCCACAACTGGGATATTTTAATCCTTAGCTATGCGACTTAGACAGCACTTTTGCAATTGTCATTGTCCATGACAACAACAATGTCATTTAACTGTGTAGGAATGGTCAGGCTAAGATAGGAGCTCTGAGAATCTTTGAGAAGACGGGCTTTGGGTTTTTGCAGTCTACTTCAATCTGCATAACGTCTACAAGTCAGTACACAAACAAACATTCTCCTAGTCAGAGTAAGCACGTCGTTTCATTAGAAAGGTTAACCTTTTATCTCTGAAAGACCAACTCAGACACTTACCACATAGTTACAGCAGTGAGTGAAGCTGGTGGAGTGAGTGGATGTTCTCAGCCTGACTGAACACAGCTGACAATAGACTTGCTGTTTTTCTTGACATGACACAATAATAAGCTGATTTAAGCCTAACACAAGAGAAGATGCATGTTAATCAAAAGCAGCCTCAGACAGATAAACTTAATCAAAAAAGTTCATACTCGCCGATTTTAGGAAGGCTTCTGCTTTGCGTCACTCCACTTACAGTTAGGTTGGATGGCTCTTTCAGTAGCTTCTCCTTTTCAGATATGGTGCTCGGTTGAGTAGAAAGTGGTAAATTTCTCTGGTGGGGACGCACTTCAGTGTTTACTCCAGCCAACTTCTCAAGAGGCCCAGTCTTAGCAGAACTAGCTGTACTCGTAGATATAAGTGGTTGTTCAGGGATTCTAGCAGAGGCTAAACGCACCACCTTTGTCTTAAGTAACGCTTTGACGGCACTGGATTTCACTTCACTGCATCCAGAACCATTTGCAGTTGTAGAATTAGTTCTGATACCGAGGCACACTTTGGATCCTGCTGCACAACGTGACAAAGGCTCTTTAGAAACAGTACCACCGCTTTTCAAGACACTGGACTTTGCATCTGCTGGGTTATGATTGGCAGTCCTGGGAATGGAGAGGTTTTCGTCAGTGAGATGAAAGCGGTCTATGTAAACGAGACTGCCAACCAAAACGTGGAAACTACTTACTTTTGTAGGATAGAAATCTGTTTCAAGTTAGTCTGTGATACTTTCAAAGGCACCCTTCCATCTTCATTTAATGAAAACGAGATTTGAGTAGTTTTCGGTTTTGTCATCTTGGACATGTGTTGGATGCTCTGGATTGGTTTCAACCTGTTTTAAGGGAAAATAGTTGCATTGAGGCATGCAGTGTTTAAATTTAAATAAAACAGGTTCCATGCTAATTTAGTCCTTCAATTTGCAACCCCACATTTCCATTTTATTCTTTTGGAAGACAAACCATTTCTTAGACAAGGCCCTAAACAAAGGGGTTGAAACTCAGGTCTATTTGGGCTGATGTCCTACAACTTTGACGTGTCCAAGTCCAACACTCCTGACTCAAAGGACTGAATTTCCTCATGCGTTCAGGTTGCACAGTGACCAATTATGTGCTTCAGGTGTGTTGACAGAGACGCAGCTAAAAGTTTCAGGATGCAAGTCCTCAAGAACTGGAGTTTGACATGCATCCCCCAAACAATTGCAGATCACTTTTTTCTCTTAGCCAAGTATTTCAATAGATTGTGGATAAAAATTATAATTTTTTTCCCCCCAGTCATTTTTCTAAAAAAAAATAAAAATAAAAAAAATAAAAAATTGTATTAATCCCCATTTCTAGTCCTTCTGATTCTTGTTTTCATATAGGCAAGAATCAGAAAGATTGCATAGTAGTTTTGAGTGTAATGCAAAACTACTATGCAAAGTATTGCCGACAGTCAATATTTATTGAAATAATGTAAAGACATTTCCTTACAACACAAGATGAGCACAAAGAAAAAAAAAAGATGATTGTGAAAGTGTTCCCCCAGTAGGTATGAGCTGAGGGATAGTCGGCATAAAACTCTGAAGGTGCAAAAGATATAAATCTACACTGGTGATTAGGCAAAGAGACAGAAATAGACTGTTAAAGTTCAGAATATTCAAACTGACTGCGATTTTATAGAAAAAAAAAAAAAAAGACAGAAAAATCACAGCAGACAGGACAAAATCAGATTAGCCCGTTAGACTTTAGTAGACTCTGGAATCAGAGCAAATACTAAGGCTAAAAACCAGGATATAAACAATTAAATAAAATGGGAATCTGAAGCTAACCAGCTGAGGGTAAATTAATCAAACAGCACAAGATAGCAATCAATGGCTAAAGAGTCATAATATTTATATTTTTTCATTTTCAAACAAGATCTTACTCTTCCTGCATTGCCCGCATTTAATGCTAAACATAAAAAATAAAATAAAAAAAAAATCCTCACCTTCTCGCCACATAGTATGCAGTCAGCTCGGTCCCACAATTCAATTCTGGAATTACACACAACAAAATCGGTAAATTTAAAGGTAAACAAAAAAAGTTTGTTTTTTTTGTGTGTGTTTTTTTTCTGCCAATCTCTGAAAAACTAACGCTTGCGGGAGTTTAAAAGAAAAACGTCAGAAACTAGCTTAGCCAGGTGTAAGATGAAGTCCTGATAACACCGAAATTCAAGGACAGACAGAAAAAAAGTGAGGACGGAACTGCAATAAATAGACATTAGGAGATTGCGACACAGGTGAAACTAATTATGATTTCATCAAGCATTCATATAGCTGCAGGACAAGTTAGATTACAGAGAGGATTGTTAAAAAAAAAAAAAAAGGACAGCAAATCCAAAACCAAACTATGGCTGCCAGGGTTGTGTTGTTCTATTATCACTCGTTTAAAGCTAAAGCAGCAGTATGCAACTTTTACCTTTTTTATATGCAAAAACCATCTTTATCGACAGTATGGTGTGAGTGTGGGGTGGGGTAGGAATGAGTTTAACATTGGGGCGGGGACAATGTCTGAAACCTGACAGATCTGTAATTAGCTTGTGAAAAACGGTGATGTCAAGAAGTCATCTAACGCGAATTAGACTGAAGATACTTATCCGGGTCGCTGTGTTGCTATTTATTTTATGTCATTTATCGTTGCCGTCTTCTTGTGTATTATGTGTAATACCTGCACAGACACTTATGTCAACGATGGCGGGAGGACAGAGATGCGCGTGAAATGAAATAAAACATTTTGGCTAGTGTAGCACAAAGTTAGCATGCACGTGTCACCACCCGAGGCATCGGCGTAAATCCCGGGGGTCCGGACCTCCCCCCAATCTAGGAAAAGTCTAGATTATATAATAATCTATATCCCTCCTCCCCCCAAAGAAATCATGAAATAAATCTTTGTATTTAAACAATATCAATATAAAAGGGCAATTCGTCTAAGAAGAAAATAGGAATTAATTTTTATGTCCCCCCCCCCCTACCATTGTTAATGGTTCAGTCCAAAGTGTAGCTGAAGTGAACAGCTACCTGTTAACTGTGGCTCTGCAGCACAAATAAACCCTCCAGTAAGTAAATACTTAAGGCAACAAACATGTTACACATTTTATTTACTTTCACTGCTTAATAGGAAGAAACACATTAACAATAAAAATCAGACTGCAGTTTGTTTTTCATATAAAACTGCATGTTAAAGATGATAACACATAATACCTATTTTTACTTATGGTCTACTTTGCAGGATGTTTTTCTTAGTTATTAACAGCATGATTGATTTAAAACAGTTTATATTAACAACCCTAATAGTGTCTAACTCAGGCTAAACTGTAACATCAGTTAGTCAAACAGATAATATAAACTAGTAGAATATTAATTAGAAAAGTCTGGAGCGAATGGGTCTTATTGAAAGTGTTCAGGTATATTTTGTTAGTGTGTTGGTTCTTAAAATGTGCGCTTTGATCTAAGAGGATGGAGAAGGTCTGAGGTGCCTGGAGGCACCAGCCTCCGAAG
The DNA here is from genome assembly GCA_903067095.1 of Girardinus metallicus. Taxonomy (NCBI): domain Eukaryota; kingdom Metazoa; phylum Chordata; class Actinopteri; order Cyprinodontiformes; family Poeciliidae; genus Girardinus; species Girardinus metallicus. The sequence goes on along the minus strand of CAEGAE010031846.1, from coordinate 34,178 downwards.
GTCACTTCTAAAATACGGTCAGGGTCTGTGTTTGGAGGTCTTTCTCGGTGGGGTAACAAAACATTAAGATAACTTTCCAGTGAACTCTCCAACAATGACCTTTGGTCTTCTCTTTGTCTAAAGAGAGGACATCCTTAGCTCTGGAACTGATTAGGCCTCAGAGGGTAATAAAGTAATTTTGGACAGCCTAACTTAGTAAACTGAAGCTCTTTGTTAGCCAAAGAAGGACAGAACACGCCTTAATTGCATAAATGAAGTACAAGGAAACCCCTTTCTATAAAAATGTTACACCTAGGAGGAGCGAATCAGATCGCTTGGTCTGCAGCCGCAGGGTGATCTCCAGAGACTAGTCTTTGCCTTTTTGTCTTTGTCCTCTTTCTTTGTTTTATTCAGGTAACTATGATTGTTGGTGGTGGTTCTGAGTTTCTGATACCTTGTGTTCTTATATGTGGTTGGATGCATTTGTTTGTCAGAATAAACTGTATGTGTCTGATGTGGAACAGTAACTTGTCTGTCTGTGGTTCTTGCTGTCCCGCACGACGTCTTGGACACGAGAGAACAACAGAAGAGGTGTTTTACCAATAATTTTTTCTCAACAGTGGCCAACATGGACTGGACGGTTTTGTTCACTTCCTCGGTTCCCAGTGCTAAAACTACTGGTAGACTACAATTATCAAACAGCGCAGAAAATCAATGTCATCGTTCACACCGTCTCGTTCTATTCGCTGATTGGCCCGTAGGAAAACCAACTGGAGACATTTAGAGTAAATCGGAGAAAGGAGACCGAGCTGGAAGCGAGATTTTACTTGAGCAGAGTTGGACAGGAAGGAAATGGCCAGTCTAGGACTAGCTGAAGCGAAATTTGATGGCGACAGCTTCTGACCAATCAGACAGTCACGACACGGAGCTCTACAGGTGAGGGTGTAACCTCACCTGTACAGGTTGCACCCTCTACAGGTGAGGGTAGAGGGTGTAACCCTCACCTGTAGAGGTGAGGGTTACACCCATGCTCTACAGCATGGGTACAACTGTTTTGACCCCGTGCTTTTGGCACTGTTCCTGAAGAGCTGGACATTTTGTGAAACTAATGTCCAGCTCTGTCTTCTTCTTTTGAGTTTTGTTGGCTGTTGACAAACCAACATTTATTACCACTTGCTGGACTGGACGATCTCGGTCTGCCAGGCATTTGGTAAAAATAAATTTAAACGAGTCTAAATTTTGCCGTCAAGAAAAATTTAGATGAGGAAAATATGTATTTTTGGAATTTCCACCTTATTACGCAGATGACGTCATCTGCGTTTGTACCAGGGATGTCACATCGTTTTGCATGGTTATAAAATTAAGGCCTACAGACAAAGGATTTGTTTTCTTATATTTTTTTTTTTCAATCAATTTTGGGATATTTTCAGTCGATACATAATCGTAGTATAAGAGAATCTTCATTCTTATGCGAGTCAGTATTTTGCATCCACCTACGTAGGACCAAAGAGAGAAGCCAGAGATGCTTGACTTTATCTCACACATTTTTTAAAAGTTTAACAACCGCTTTATAACCCAAAACACACCAGACAGATAACCATTTTTTGTTAAAAAAAATATTTTTTTATTTGATGAGTCTGTTGTGCCTTGAGGCAGTAATGTGAATGTACAGGAAATATTTTAAACATTGCAATATGATTCAGGTTTTACTGTATTTTTTTAAATGCCAGAACTTGTACATAACCGGAAGTCTTTGTCTTACCTAATTTTCACTCTTTTCACTATATTTTTTCAAGCAGAACCTTGAGACTTTCTAGAGTCACTTAGTATGACTCTAGAAAGTCATACTAGTACAGCCACTTTCTACACTTCCTGTAGAAAGTAACTGTACTAGTATGACTCTAGAAAGTCATACTAGTACAGCCACTTTCTACACTTCCTGTAGAAAGTGGCTGTACTAAAGCACATTAAGGTTAAAGAATTTATTGAATAATCTCCTTTCTACCTCGAAAGAAGGGTCAGCCAGTAAGGTAGGTTTATGTTTTTAAATAAATGTCGTTATTGTATTCATGATGCCATCTCATTTAAATTTATGTTGTATTTTAGTTCGACGGTGGTGGTGGTGGTTTCAGAGATGGAAATAAAGTTGAGTTGTAAGGCTGCATCTCCAGAATAAAGCCTCATACCACCACTTAAACTAACTATTGCCAGTAAGAGGTGGAAGTGATAGTCAGTACTTTAATGTTTATTATTATTTTATAGTGTAGAATTGGTACTTGATTAAATTATCTGAGCAGTTCTGTAAGTGATCACAATTTACAATTCGTGAAAATCAAAACTAAATCAACATCTATAACTCAAACCGAGTTATGACATTTAATTTCCCTTCTGGGGTCAGTAAAGTATATTTGAATTTAACTGAATTTCTCTACATTCAGAATATATAACAGAAATATCAATTTGGAGCTGTGCCCTTCATGTTTCAATCTGGATAAGCTGAAAACAGTCACCTGTATCCAGAGAACTCGCTGTGATTGGTCGTCTGAACGTTAGACGACCAATCACATCCACTGTAACTCGCTGTGATTGGTCGTCTGAACGTTAGACGCATGTTCATTCAGCGCACAGTCAGTCGCGCAGAAACTCTCCGTTAGCGAACATTTTACATTATTGCAGCGTCTCCATTACTTTCCAGTTCAACCCCAACGCTCGCGCCCGGTCTCAATTCTCCTCGCGCGCCGTTTTGTTTCCTCTCGGTCTTCATTCAGCTCGTTTCAAGCGGAGGGAGTCCGAAGTCATGAGCCAAAGGTAAGATACTCCTGAAGTTTTTTACAATCACTCGCATGTCTGTATGTTCAACCACAACATGTTTATAATCAGTGCTAATGTAACAGTTGATAAAAAGCTCAATAACGTCACGCTGGAATCAGGATCTGCGCCTGTTTATTACTGTAAGACACAGTGCGGGACACTAAAAAAAGAGCCCACGGCGGCAGTAGATTCCAGCAGGAGTAACGTGAAGGCCGCTTGTTGCGGCGAAGTACGGCAGAAGCTGCCTAGTGTTTATTTCAATTAATCTGCGAAATAAAACCCACGAAACGTGATAATGTTACGAATATCTTTAAAAGTTTCCTCTTCTGTCATATTTCAGTCCGTTTTCTCATCAATATGCAAGAGTTTAGAGCGATGCGCGCTCCCGCGACAGCAGCATATGACGCGAAGCGCGTCATATGCTGCTGTCGCACACCAACCAACACTTGTACACCAACACCAACAGAGGCACATGGCGGAAAGGGCAGGGCCATGTCTTTTCCCCTACAACCATTTAAAACCTGCACAGTCTGAAAAAGGACGCGCCTCCCTGTTTTGTTTTGGTTCAGCCCCCTTCTATGACGTATCAGTGGTTCTGCCCACCAATGTGAGGCAGGCCGATTTAACATAAAATCTGCTTCACTACACTTAAATTACAGACGTCTTAATTTCTAACTTAAACAATTAGGTAAATTGGATATTTTTGTTCTGACTAGTCATAATTCCAATAGACAGATATCATAAATGACAATAGTTTGTAGGTGACGTGTAGGTTTGACTAGTGCATATATCTTCAAAACAAATAATGACCAATTTAAACTAAATTGAAGATAACTAGAACTGTTACTCCGACTAGTCAAAATTTCTAGGATGTCTCAAAATGAAGGGTATAAAAGGAGAAATTAAATGTTGTTATAACTAATTAATTCAAATTCTTCTAAGAGTTATTATAGATAAACAAATTTTACTGGATGATAAATTGTCCCAGAAATTTACTAGAACTGGATCCAACTTTTTGTGCCACACAATGGTTACTTCTCCTGCGATTCATCCTCTATGATCCACTGTGGATTCATCGCCACCAACAATCAATAGAGGTCAATTTTACCAAATCCTATTTTGATAAAAAGGTTTATTGTAAATAAAGAATATCTGTAATGGATAGTGAGCTATTTAAAATAAATTGTTTAAATTATTTTCATTTGTAGACTATTTAAAGTAAATTATTCAAAGTGAATTTTCTAAATTAAGAATGTTTTTGGATGTTTGTCTGTTTTGATTGGCATTCCCAGCCAGCACACCTAAGTGGGCCCCACATGGGAAAAAAGAGGGCAGACCACATGGGATCCAAATGGGTTTGTCCACGGTTTCCATGATGGCCCCATATGGATTTGCCCATGTAGGGTCGCAGCCTACATGGGCAAATTGTTGGTGGTTTATATTTTGTTTTGTTTAATGGTATTTGCACTTGGTAATGTTTTGGGGTTTTTTTGTATGTACCTCACGGGCTGCTGTGGCTAATGAGGGCTAATGAGGGCTAATGAGGCCAGGCCCTATAGAAGCTGGTAGAATCATTGTGTCAATGAATGAGTTGAACGACTGTCAAGATGTGTTTAGCACAAATAAATTCACACTTCATGTTCCCCAGTGAAAGCAGCGAGGTACGTTTTGTTGTTTGTATTGTAAGTTTATGTTTTATATTCTAATATTTGTATGCGTTTTAGTTTTCATGGTGACTGTGATGATCATGGTTGATCATCAAAGAAAATAAAACGCAGAAATTCACCCATGGAGACTGGCTGAGTAATTCAAGTACTGGGAGCTGCTACAATATAAAAAATGTTTGAATAGTTTATGCACAACCAGATTCTTGCTCTACCATTCGGGATCTAGTCAGTTTTTTATGTATCTGGAATGTGCAGGCGAACCGATTTTATATTAGGACGGTCTGCCATAAAGGACGGTCCGCCCTTTATGACATAGGAGACCAGAAAGCTCCCATACCACATACCAGCTTTCTGCATGCTGCGGTTACTTGGGAAGGTTCCGGTAAGTTGATCAAATTCAGTATTTGGTTAAATTAGGAAATACCAGTGGCCCTGCGTTAGATACTTTATAATTATTTTTGTTTCTGGTTCACGGTAACGTCATAAATTATGCCCAGGTTTTCACCACCAATCACTGACCAAAACATAATTTGAGTCCTTATAATGTCGTTCCCTCGGTTTATGAAATCGTGGGCACAAATCCACGCGTCAGGATTACAGAAATCGTGGGTATGGTTTGCGCCTCTCTGGATCACACTGTTATCAAGTTAGCTAACAATTGAATGAGCATCACCCAAGCTAACGGCGGCTAACTGCTAGCATTTCAGTAGTACCGGTGCAGCACAGGAATGCTCGTGCTCGCTAGCAGCACCACAACTTGCTGTCTGTTTTTCTGCTAACCGGTAAGTCGTGGTGTCTTTTAACTAACGGTTTGCCAAACTTACCAGACCATACTAACCAGTTTAGTCCGGTGTTATGCCTAGAAACTCACGCCGCAGTCGCGGGAGCGCGCATCGCTCCAGACCAGGGGTGCCCCCCCAGAGTCGGTTCTCGAGGGCCGACCGACTTTGGGCACCATTGCTCTAGATTCTCCTATATAGATGAGAAAACGGACTGAAATATGACCGAAGAAGCAACTTTTAAAGATATTCATAACATTATCATGTTTCTTTACCACGTAAGCCCTAAAACGGTGGGTTTTGTTTCGCAGATTAATTGTAATAAATACGGTTTTGACACCTTTATTGAGACATATGAGTTGAACGTTTTACAATCAGTGTCTGATGAACATTTTCTCCGCTCATAGTTTGCAATTCACCGCTCTTTCTTTTAAAAACCATAATAGCTTAACTCATGACAAAACAGAGGTCCATTATGCGCGTTCCCGCGACAGCGGCATCCAATTCTTGGCATAACACCAGTAAGTTACCAGACTAAACTGTGGACTTCAGTCTAGTCATGATCTAATTTAAATTAGTAGATAAATCTGAATTCAGCCGAGGTAAATTAGGCATAAAAATGTTGCATCTACTGTTTTTATCAGTTTATCTTTTGGTTGTTTAGGTGAAGAAATATTCTTATCTCATCAGACATGTTTTTTAATCTTTCAGGGCAGTCGGACATCTATGGGTCAAGATGAAATGCATCTCGCTGCTTCTTCTGTTCTTCTTTGAGCAAATTCAAGGTAGCGGATTAAAAATAATTTGAATGTAACTTTTTTAAGCTCACCATGCCAGCTCAGTTTCAGAAATCAGCTCCGTATACACAGCATTTAAATGCTTTTGTGTGGTTTATACAGTGAGTATCTTGGAGCATTCAGAAGTAAATTAAAGACAGATTTTGTTTTCATTTAGTGTCTCCCTGAACATTTTGTTGTTACCTGAGACTTTTGGTTTTTATTTACATCTATTTTCGAAAATTAAAATTAAATGTGTTTATCGTTTCATGACTTTGAACAAAATTAGTTGTGTTCTCACAACTGTTTTTGGGGGCATTTGTATTCAAACGTGCCTGTAAAAAGTTACAATTGCTCCTAATGAGGTCAGAACTGCTTCATTAACTCAGAGCCACTGTGATAAAATGGATGGACATCCCTGTAATTTTTTTTTTATTCATCTTTATCAAAACAATTAGGTATGACGGAGTAGATCAGACATTATCTACATCAAAATGCACTCCTCATTAGGTCATTATAAAGAAGTTTTTATGTCATTTTGAAGGCCTGATTACTTTTAAAGCTAAACGGAAATGACTTAAACAGAACCTGACAACAGAAAGCAGATCAAACTAAATAAAAAAGGAAAACATCAAGCGCTAATCTATATGAATTTAAGAACAGATGAGAAACAAAATCAGTAGCTGAGTTTCCATTGCAAATGTGAGCAAGTCTTTGTTGATGATTGGCTAATCTATTTCAATACGGCTGAAAAACCACCTCAAAGTGCTAAGCAATTATTGAAAACAAAGTTGTTGTTTTTTTTCGAAAGTGGCAACTTTCCATTAAGCAAATTTATTCTCTTTCTTTCAATGTGCACAATTTTATGAACAGTGGAAATGCAGGTAACAGCCTGGAAATAAATCAGCTGTTATTGCCTTGAGAGACCAGTGATCCACAGTGAGAACAATTATCCACAAATGGAGAAAAGGAATAAAACACTCGCTTCCCTCTCGGCTAAGAACAACAAAAAGAGAGATTAACAAAGATTAAATGGAATAGAAATATCCTTTATTGTCTCACGTTGGGGAAATTCGACTGTACCAGCAACATCAGGACATCAAAGTTCAGACAAAATAGAATTTGTAAAAAAATGTATAGAAACAGAAGAATATTTACTGTACAGTAAGGATAAAAATGGCCTCCATGGGCTGCTGACCAAAACAAAAGTGGAGCTGCTTCCTGTGACGACAGTCGGCTTCACATGTGAGTTTTTCACAGACCCGCATCGTCTGACCTGTTCGGGGCCAAGCCAGCTTCGAATCCCAAACTCCCCCAGAGTTTCCTTACATCTGCCCATCATTTTGGGATTTTAAGTCAAGCGTGTGTGTCCTGTGTCCTGCTGCGTAACTCAGTGTGTCCTGCTGAGTTACGCAGCAGGACACACTAGTCAGTCCACATCTGAATAGTTTTAAAAAATAAACTAAATGAGGTTGTTTCAATGGCCAGGTCCTTAAATTTGATTTGTTAGTCTTGTACAGTATATTATTATTATTAATATAATATAATCTTATTTTTATGTCTTGTTTTTAACATTTTAATAACTTTTTGTGTGAGCCTTCATACCTGATGCTGCTGTTATTCTTGAATTTTACCTCTGTGTGGACAATAAAGGCTCTATATATCTGTCTTGATTTAAATACTGCAGGATGATATTAAACAGGCTGTTAAAGCTTGAAAAAACCTTAAATGTGGCGAATTAAACCAAGAGAGGACCAGAGTCCCTCCACAGTGCTGGAAAACAGACACCACCAAATTATTGCAAATCCTTTTGCCACCAAGGATGACGCAGCTAGTTGTTATGTTAAGGAGGAATTACTATTTTACACTGAATCAGGTTCATTTTCAGAAGTTTATTAAATCAAATCAAAATTAATGTTAAGAATTGAAACATCAGTTTGACTGAAAAAGTAAAAACAGAACAAATCTGTAAGGGACCAAACACTTTCCTATTGGATTTGGTGATTTGCTGCTGCTGTGTTTTCTGTTTAGTCTGAAATTAGTTTGTTGTTTCAACAGGTTCCACTGAGATGGTCCAACTATTTCGGCCAACTGGAGTGAGATCATCTATCAGTTTCCCTGCAGATGACCTTCCCAAAGATTTTGTGGTTTCCTTGTATTGTTCAAATAAAACTATAGGAACATGTTACGACAATCACGATCCAAAGCTGATGAAGAATTTCACTGGAAAAGTGGAGCTTTCTTGTCCAGCATCGCTGATATTTCCGAATCCACAGAAATCAGACTGTGGAGTTTATTCTGCACGGGTGACAGGAAATCGATCTAAAATACCGATGCGCTTCAACGTCACATTTCAAGGTAGGATTTTCTGCATTTAAGTTATACACATATAACTTAAATGCTTAAACATTAAAACTTAAGTATCTGCACTGTAGAACAGCTCTGTTAGACTTCATTTTGCTCTAATGTCTTTAAAGCTTCTCTCATCTGTTCTTCCTCATCAGATCCAGTGTCTCCAGTCGAGCTGATGCTCGATGTCATTTCGAACTCCTCCTGTGACCTTAAAGCAACCTGCAGGACGGAGGACGCCGAGATCGACGGCATTGTCAGCTGTGACAATAAATCCTGCCGTCTGGTGGAAGGAGAGATGTCAAAGGTCACCGAATCTGGGGCTTCCCTCAGACTCTACCAGTTAAATGAATCAATCATCTGTAACCATAGCAACCAGGTCAACTGGACCCAAAACAAGATAGAGATGCGGCCCTGTTTGAGATCTGAAGGTAAGACTGAGTAGTAAAGAGCATTTTGGTTAAAACCATCTGGGAAACTCGTTGTTGCTTAGTAACATCAGGACGTAAAGCAGCTTCCTGTTCATCACCAGAAGTTCACAGATCATATTAGAACTGGGATGTTAAACTCCAGACGTCTCCAAATGTTTAGACGCGTTTCTGATTTAGCATAACTGTATCCAAGAAGCAGGTTTTTATCAGGACTCGGTGTAACTTGTTTACTTTGTTTGAGTCACCCACTAGAATAAAAACAAATCTTATTGAATCCTTTGTTTTATATTCTCTTATTTTCTCTTTTTTTAGGGCCCACAGACCAAAGTACTGTTACTGGTGCTGTTGTCAGTGGTTTAGTTGCTTTTGTTGTAACTGCCATCGTTGTTGTTGTGCTACAGTACTGTCTAAAGAAGGTAAGTCCATCTATGTAATACGTCATAAATATTGCCTCATCCTAACTCATTTCAGTCTGTGTAAGTTTGATGTTTAGGGTTAACGTTGTTCCCTGGCTGGTTTCATGTCTAACATCGTTACACTTTGTATGCTACGTCAAAATGTCCCTCTTTGACTAACCACAAACTTTCTCACTTGCTGATTTTTATCTGTAAATGCATCTTTGGCCATCTTCCTACGTTCTTATGTTCACCTTTGTCCAGAACTTTCAGCCATTAGGGTCTGAGCTCTCAGGACATCATTTTGATGCAGGTCACAAAAGTTAGAACTGAACTCAGTAAAAAAGCTTTTAAATTTTCTGCACCTGCCACCAGGAATAATTTGCAGAATTATTCCTGCAAAAAATTATAATCTTTTGCTAAGTTATGACAAATTAAATCAGTTCTGAAGGACAGACTTCAGTTCACTTACCTCCTGTAACTGCCTCAATGTGAAATCATTTGATTTCTCTTGGTTGTGCATTTCATGCATTTGGTCTTGTATTTCAGATTTGTTGCATCTTTTAAGCTGCTGTCTTGGCTAGGCCACTCTTAGAAAAGACGTTAATGTCAATGAGATATTTTTATTCTTGATAACATAAAGGATATATACATACTTATTTGTCTTTGCTGTTCACTTATATATTTTTAACAGCATCTTAGAAGAAGTTTGGTTCAGCTTTTCAGATTTTTCATGTGCTTTTATAGAAATTAGTCCAACACACTAAAAGAAGGTTTATTTTAAGATTTTTATGTTCCAGCCTTAATTAAGCATGGAGTGATAATGTCATCTACTGGGTTAGCAAACTGTTTCATTAAAGAAAATCACAGTTTTGATTCACAGTTCAAATAGTTTTTGTGTATTTTAAAACATGAACTAAAGTGGTTTAAATGTGTCTCTTCTATTATTCTACTGTAGAATAGTAATGCTAATCATTAACTTGACTGTCTTTAACGTTGACATTTCTGTCTCCAGAGGAAGCTCTTTTGTTTTGCCCAAAGACTGACAAAATCATCCAACTTGCAGATTCTCAATCCCCAAGCCAATGGAGATGATCCCCAAGCCAATGGAGATGATCCCCAAGCCAATGGAGATGATCCCCAAGCCAATGGAGATCCCCAAGCCAATGGAGATCCCCAAGTCAATGGAGATCTCCAAATCAATGGAGATCTCCAAATCAATGGAGATCTCCACGTCGGGCCTGAGTCTAAACGACTAATGGAGGAAAGCACTTCATCTGTTTAAAAAACACGGACCGTCGCTCTGTGCTGTACCACAGTCCCCTATCCAAAGCTTATAAACGCCAGAAATAAGTTTTCCTGTAACTTCAGGTTACAGGCGGTGCATACACACACATGGTTTATTAAGCTAATACTCTCCTCTTGGCTCTGATTGGTTGTTTCTGATGGGTACACAGTATTTCTGCTGATGGCATTAGGATTACGGGTGGGAATTGTTTACAAACTCATTATTCAAGTCCAAAATTTGGGACCAAATCATGATGTACGAGTCAGAACAATTATTCTTAATGATTTCTGCTTTAATCTATCTGTGTGCATTCATTGTGCCTCATTCAGTCCACTTTGCAGCACAGTGGAGATAAAGGGAATTCATTTTAATCAGTAATTTATACTTGCATTGAATTACGCCCTCTGCATATCACTTTTTTGTTTTTGTGCTACATGTTTACGTAATCAGCTGCCTCCGTTTACAACGGCGTTGCAATTTCCATGGTGTCGTTTTTAGCCATTTCACAGTCTTTGCAGTTATATAGCGAAGAGTCATTAAAAAAAAAGTTCAGAATTTCTGACTGTGTTTGATAAACATTCAGTATTTGCAACGGATGGAGGAAACAAACTAGCCTGGTAAAGATCAGCCCCTCTTTCTAAGCCATTCGCTTCGTACAAAGAGTCTGAACCCTCGGTTACTGAGAAACGATTGCTTCCTGTGTTGAGGTTTTGAATTTTAACGTTTCACCGTGATGTAAACGACGCTCCAATTCGACGCTATGAAGCTTACCGGAAATAACTTGCACCGTAAACAGCCGTCCTCCACTGTGAAGAGAGAAGAGCCAATCTGAATGAGGCTGCTGTTCATTTTATGACCACATAGTCAATTTATGATATTTCATAAATTGTCTGTTGGAACGAAGTGAGAGTTAATTTTTATAAAGATTTAACAAGCACTTTTTAACCCAAAACGCACCAGACAGATAAGTATTTTTTAAGTGTTTGCACAGAAGCTCTTTGCTTAAAGAATGATTATCTGCAGAGCCACTTGTGCCTTTTGGGGGTAATGTGAATGTACAGAAAACATTACCTACTGTGCAATTTAAAAATGCCAAAGCTTGTACACAACTGGAAGTCTTTGTTTCTTACCTTATTTTCACAAATAAAATGACATTGTGACAAGTTACATATGTTATTTGAATGGTATTTTTCTTACTTTCAGTTTCTTAAATCTATTTATACATATATACTCTGAAATGTTATTTGAAAAAGGTAATATGGGTTTGTAGATATGCATTTTTCAAGCAATAAGTCATTGCCAAAGTAGTGAAGCATTAATAAAATATGAGTAAACTTAGTTTGGACTTTCATTGTGTGGGTTTGTGTTTAACAAAGCTGAGATCTGTTAAGCATTATGCAAGTTTAATAAATAATGTTCAGTATTTTACCCAGTTTTAGAGCGGTATCCATTAACTCTTCTGTCACTTACACGTTTCTCTAAAAGTTGTTGTACTTGCAGGGAATGGCCTCCGGGTGGCGCTCACAGGCCATTCCCTCAGTTAAAATTTAGCAACCAGCAGTCATTTCTTTTTCTTTCTTTTGTCAAATTTATCATCTGTTTTTAGCAGACATTTTTAAAATACAAACAGCTCTGAACTTTCAGAAGGTGAAGCGAAGCCATTTTTACTCTGGACGTAAATTTAAAATAAACTCAGGTATCACCTAATTCCAACTAAATGGTTAAGTTTGAGCTAACCTTGCAGCGACATCCTTTTTGTTTTGCTGTTTTAGAAGCAGATTTTCCTCTACGTTAAGACTGAGAATTAAATAAACTCTCAAACTCTAGTTTCCACATATTAGTTTCTGCATGTGGTTTTCTTACTAAAACCAAAGGTCTCTAAAGGTGAGGATGGCTCCAGAGAACATTAAGTGAAGATGGGTACAAAACCACATCCTCTGCAAAGAGCAGTGAAGAGACCATGAGGTTTGTAAACCAGACACATTTTTCTCTTTGTGTCCATTAGCAAGACAATCAAATTTGATTAAAAAAATATAATCAGCCCTCCCAAACTTTTTCTCAAAAAACAGTCAAACTTCAATGAAGCCTCAGAAACTGTCAGTAAACATGTTTCTTTGTTTCAAGATTTAAATAAAAGCAACACGCCTCATAGTTCATCCAAGGAATCAGACAACATGGCCGCCGGGTGAGGCGGTATAACTGCAGAGCACTTTCCTGTAATTATTCAACGTTTTATCATTATCAAACCCCACATAAATAATAAATAAAACTCCGACTTTAACATCAAATTTCCTTACTTTAAATTATTTGAAAGATTTCAGACTTTAATCCCATAATTCTTTTTTTTTTTCCTCATAAGTTTGACTGTTTTCAGAGAATTTTCACTTCTTTTCAGAATTCTGACTTTTTCATCATTTTGAGTTTAAATTTTGCCATTTTTCCAGAGTTTTTACTTTTCTCAGAACTAGCTCATTCACCTGAGTGAAGTTGCGCCCCCCACAACCCCCCCGACCCCAACTTCTTCAAATCAGACAAAATTGGTGTCAAACGTTTGTGCTGGATTGTGCAGCAAAAATTTTCATTTGTGCAGCTATCATTTTAAAGATATAAAGAAATGTTTCTAGAAGTCATGAAAGGTCAACCAGCACTCCCCCCCCCCACCTTCTTCAAATCAGAAAAAAACGGGTGTCAGTCCACTCGGCTACGTTTGTGCAGGGGCCAACTCTGTCAGGTCTTACACCTTTTTTCAGATTTTTCTTTTTCAGAATTCCACTTCTGTGTCAAACATTTATGTCAAAATCCAAATAAATGACCAAACATTCTTAGGTGTATGTCAATTATGTTGCTACATAATTAACAGTTTCTTTCTTTTTATAGGATTTTTAGACCTGCACTTTATACACACTGAAAATACATCCCATATTTTTGTTGGTAGGTTTGAGGTTTTACGATTAAATTTGACTGATGTGTCATGAACTGCGGTGTGAGGTGGTGAGGCAGATGGACCCAGGTCTAGGAAATGAAATGATGATTTAATGATGAATTCCAGAAAATACAAAGTCCAATAATCCCAGCAGCACAGAGAGAGCAGAAGGCTGGTTAAAGAATAACTGGCAGCTTGACACGACTAGGCAGATACGACAAGAATAAAGACACAGAAATGCAGATGGCATTAAATACACAGAGCGTAATCACAGAACGAGACACACCTGGGAACAAACCTAAAACAGACACACAGAAAAACTCAAATTAGCACAGAGAAAACCAAATCCTTACAGATAATCCATTCAAAATTTAAACAATTCTGATTGTTAGTAAAAAAAAAAGTCAGAATTCTCTTTACTTTTTTCTAATTCTCTAATTTTTCCCTAATCTTCTTCCATACAAATTGGTGAACTAGTAACTAGGATCAATTGGAATGTATGCGTCATTAAATTGAAATTACTTCTTTTGTACAGTTCATTGAGATGACATTTATTGTAAAATGGTGCCATATAAATAAAAACTGAACTGAATTAATAAACGTGTAGCAAACAAAGAATAAAAGTGAGATCAGATGAGCAGAAAAAGAAAGGAATAACAAACAATGGTGTTATAATTGTTATTATGAAAGAATACTACATAAAAAATTTCAGTACACAAGTAATTTAATAATAAGTAATCAGAAAACTTACAAATCTTTGTTTTCACTAAGTAGGTTACTGGTTATTTGTGTTTGTTGAATTTCTCCATGAGGTGGACGGCGATGACGGCCAACACCATGATGATCAGACCCACTGAGAAAACGACTTTCTTCACGTGACAAATGGAAAATCCAGGGAGTTCTGCAACAGGGAGGCTTCATTTCATTTTCATTACACAACCAGAACATCAAAATCTGACTGAATCAATAGTTTATTTCTCTGATTTAATTTTTAAACAAGATTTATATAAATCTGTTAATTTATCTCTTCCACATTTGAAAATTCAATAACTTGAGAAGTAAATGTATGTAAATGTAACCCGGGTTAAAAGCTGTATTATCCCACTCTTCCAGTAACTTGAACACAACCTTAATCACATGGTGACTGTGTTGTATTTACAAGGTGGTGTGATTTTTCTCGTAATAATTAACTTTTTCCTCCTAATGTAAAATGCAAAGTGTGGTTTTCCAGTTTTCATTTTAGCAGAGAAAAGGAATCTGGTCAGAGTTGATGGGAAGGAGTTAAATAAAGGATGATAATAATAATAATAATAGAAAAGCTCTAACTTTAGATTGGGTTGGAAGTTCAACTTCAATTGGTCCAGTCAAAGTCCATGCACTGAACTTTGCTATAACTTGACAAAATGCAAAAAGGTTTAAGGTGTAGGAAAACTTTATCTAATAATCTTGTTGTGAATCTCAAACTTACCGGCATTCTTCGGACAAAGGTGATCGATCTCTGTTGTTTTCTCCGTCCAGCTGACCTGGTTGCTATGGTTACAGATGACTGATGAACAGGACAGGCAGACATGGAGGGAAGCACCAGATGTGGTGACCTTTGATCCCTCTCCCCCCTCTTGAAGGCAGGTTTTAGCCGTACATCTGAAAGAGCTGCTGACGTCGGCGCCGTCGGCGGTGCAGGTCGCCGTGAGGTTACAGGAGGAAGAGTCGCTGGACACGGAGTCAACGGACAGATCGACTGGACCCACCGGATCTACGGAGGCGGAGAAACGGTGAGAACCGATAGGAAAAACTAGAGCGAAGCAGTAATCTGTGGAACAACTGAACACAGAAAATAAGGACAATAAAGTCCTTTCTTTGCACCTTAGCAAAGCAAACTTACCAATTCCTTCTAATCTTCAATTCAAAATGTTTATTTAGTTCATTCACAGTCTAAAATGAGTATGCCATATGTTAACATAAACAAAAGTTTTGAATGAAAAGTAGAAGATTGAAGGAAAAAAGTCCTAATCTACACCTTCTACCAAAAGTCAGTTATATGCACCATAAGCAACTCAAGACTCCAACTACTAACGTGGCTCAGACCAAAGAGCTGTCCAACGAAACCAGAGACCAAATTATAGACCTCCACAAGACTGGAAAGGGCTACAGGGGAATTGCCAAGCAGCTTGATGAAAAAGGATCAACTCTTGGAGCAATTATTAGAAAATGGAAGAAGCTAAACATGCCTGTCAATCTCCCTCGGACTGGGGCTCCATGCAAGACGTAACCTCGTGGCGTATCAATGACCCTACGAAAGGTGAGGAATCAGCCCAGAACTACGCGGGAGGATCTGGCCAATGACCTGAAGAGAGCTGGCGCCACTGTTCCCACTGTGGGTAATCCACTAAGATATAATGGCTTAAAATCATGCATGGCACGGGAGGTTCCCCTGCTTAAATCATCACACGTCCAGGCCCGTCGTAAGCTTGCCCATGACCACTCGGATGATCGAGGAAGTCATGTGGTCAGATGAGACCAAAATAGAACTTATTGGTCTTAATTCCACTCGGCGTGTTTGGAGGACGAAGAATGATGATCGCTACAATCAAGCGTTGGCTGGGTCTTCCAACACGACAATGACCCAAAGCACACAACCAGGATACCCAAGGAGTGGCTCCGTAAGAAGCATATCAAGGTTCTGGAGCGGCCTAGCCATTCTCCAGACCTAAACCCGATAGAAAATCTTTGGAGGAGCTCAAACCCTGTTTGAGTCAGGTTTTTGTGCCCAGAAACCTGACTGGTGTAGAGAAGATCTGTGTGGAGGAATGGGCCAGAATCCCTGCTGCAGTTTGACCAAACCTGGCAAAAAAACTACAGGAATCGATTGACCTCTGTAGCTGCAAACAAAGGCTACTATACCAAATGTTAACACTGACTTTCAAATACTTATTTTCAGCAGTAGCACACAAATAAATTATTTCAAAAAATCATACATTGTTATTTCCGGGTTTTTTTTTTTAAATTATGTCTCTTATTGTGGACATTCACCTAAAATGAAACCTTCAGACGGTCCATAATTTCTAAGTGGGAGAACTTGCAAAGTCGCTCAAATACTTATTTTCCTCACTGTAGCTTTACGTCAACTCTACGCAGAGGTAAAAAAAATATTACTTCAGATTCATCTGAGCAAGTTTTATTTTGCTTTATGTATCTACATTCATCGGAAAATTGACGCCCCCTGATTCCTGGAAGCGGGGCAAGAACTGCCACTAAAGACAATAAATGTTGTCAAAACCATAACATGTGAAACAACATCATAGTAGCAAGTCACCAACAAGTGTTTATGTTTTCATTTTAGAGGTAGGAATATTTTAATTTCTTTCAAAGTATGAATTTTATATATAAAAAGTCCTACCTTGAACTGTGACGTTGTATTCAGCTAGTACTTCTTCTGAAGCCGCTGTTACCATTGCCGTATAAAGTCCACTGTCAGATTTTTGGAGGTTTTTTAATTTTATGGAGTGTTTGTTTTCCAAAAGGTCGATTCTCCTACCATAAACCCCGTGGATGTTTGATTTTCCATTTGGAAAGAAAGACACCAGCACATCATCTGTGACAAATTTCCATAAAAGGAGGTGATAATCTTTGGGAACGTTCGCTTCTGAGACGTTAAGAAAAACATCGCCACCCTTCCGCACAAAAACTGAAGTGAAAGCATCAATTCCTGTAAAATACAGACACATAATAACATAAGGTTAGGACTATGTGTTTCATTTTAATAGAAATGTCTGAAGGAATCCTGTGAATAAAATAACAGGTTTACATCCTGCTTCATGAATGTCATAAGATTTTTCAGATGAAAATAGTTTTCATCTGAAAAATAAGTTTCTAGGTTGCACAGTGTAGATTGAACAACTTAAAACCTATAAGGTGAATGAAGCTGGTTTTTCCACACTTTTATCATACAGAAATTATTTTTTTTTTAATTCTAATTTGTATTTACTGTGTTATATTATTTCCTACCTGGTTCATTATTGATGATCAGAAGAGCCAGCATCAGAAACAAAGGCATCATCAACTGCTTCAGTGCAAGTCTCTCTCTGACTGGCAACAAACAGACTAGTTTGGTAGATGAGCAGGAAATAACATCAACCTGCACCATGGGAAGTGTCACCTATGAGTTCTTCCTGTCCAAAACCACTGTTATGTCCTGACTGAACACGTCTAAACACACAAACCGATTGTACTAGTCAAAATCTAGTCTTAAATTATTCTGCTTTCCTTTGTCCACATGTGAATTTGGTGTCTCCATTGAAGTTTTTTGGCTGCAAAGAGAGAAAAATCTTTTTCATATTTAAAACGAAAGCAGAAAGCCACCAAAACAAAATGCAGTTAATCAAAATTAACTAACCACTGTTAGTTAATTGTAACTAACCACCGTTAGTTAAAATTAAGATTGTGAATGTGTCACAATTCATGTTTCTGGAGTTTTATGTCATCCATTGATGGTTTATAAATAACTTTCACATTTTGCTTAATCTACAATCCTTTTGGGATTACATCTTAACTTTAACTAGTTTGGTGGATAATTTCAGCAACTGAACAACTAGTTAATGTATTTTAACTATTATATAATATCTCTAACGTAACTAAATTTAGAACAGCTATGGGATGGTCAATTGAATCAAGCTACCAGTTTAACATAACTACCTTTATATGCTTTTATTTTGGTAACTGTCTTTTTAAGGTAACTATGGTAACAGAACACAGTTCTAGCCGATAAGGTTAACAGCAATAAAAAGAAAAGATTAACAGCAAAACATAAAAAAGGGATAAAAAGCAACTAAGTTTTAGCTTCGGTTAATAAGGGATCGAGTTTGGTAACTGGGATTGAGTTTTATTTGAGTAACTTGAAATGTAAATAGAATAATCTGTGACTGCCAGTGGAAACTACTAATGTAATGTATAACAACTGATGGTGAAAACTATTGTAATTAATGTTATTTGTTCTTGTCTAGCTCTTACCTTGATTGAATGACTGGATGGTACAGCTACAGTAGAACTTTTTCTCATTTTCATTTGATGTCAAAGGTTACACAAATACAGTTTATAGTAGGTCCAGGCAAGAAATCAATAACATCCATGATGGGCACGTGATTGAGGCTGAGGGAGAAAAAGTTTAAAAAACCATGTTAGTTAAATAAATACGCTTATGAAATAACATGACATTGTAACCCCATGCTTAATTAAAGTCGTAACATAAAAACCTTAAAATAAAACTCTAGTTTTAGGGGCGTCAGACTAGTTTTTATCAAACACACGAAAGGCTGAAAAAGTTGAACCAAACATCTTTTCTGAGATACTGTTAAATAAATATAAATGAATAGCAAAGACAGATAAATCTAAAAATCAAACCTACACAGATTAGAAGTAATTAGAAAGAGGTAACATTTATAATGCATTAAAAAGATGGACTTGATGGACTTACCTGAGGACGAAAAGGAGGCGGAGGCGTTGAACATGGGGACAGCGCTCAGCTCAACCCGAGACACTGGATCTGAGGAGAGACAGTTGGTGAGAGAAGCTTTAAAAACATTAAAGCAAAGTACGGTTCTGCAGATTTCACATCTCTGAGTTTAGACTTCTTTGTAGCATTTCTTCTTTAAAATAAATATTTTTAAACTGTTGAGAATCCTACCTGGAACTATAACTTCCCCACTGTAGGGTTTCCAGTGGAATTAAATGTCACTAATTTTTCTTTTGCATCCTTTTTTTTTTGCCAGTAAAATAAGGTCAAACTTCTGAGGAACATCTTTTTCGGCGACATTTAGAAACAAATCTTCTCCAGCCTGTACAAACACATCAGAACCTGTGAAACACAACAAAAGGTTTTTAAGTAAAACTGATTTTATAAACTCCATCTTTGATGCATCAGCACCAATTAAAAGGAATGGACTGATATTTGTTGTTCAAAATGTAAAATATTACTTCTTCCAGGTCAAGTTGGGTTGTTGTGGAAATGTGAGCTGCAAACAGATAATAGCAGCATTGCAAAGGAAATCACAAATAACAGAGAGCACTAAACCACCAACCCAACATAGCAGTCCACTTAACACTATACGTGTGTTACATCACTGTTTCTGTCAAAATGCATGTTAAATACAGGACTACATTATGAAATTACTATCATGTAGCCTCTGATGTATTAAGAAAGATATTTTTCTCATGAAGTTAGATTATAGTTTGAGTTTTATGACCTGGAAAACTCTGTTAGGGTCATTCTTACGTGTGACCACAATGTAACCCGACACTGACTTGAGAATTCTTACAGAGGGATGTGAAAGAGGAACTGCAAGAACAGAAACATGAACATGACCAAGTAAATCATGCATTGGGTTGATGTTTGGTTTGCAGGTTGATTTTCATCAATTCACTGAAACCTTGCACACATCACTGGTGTGCAAGGTTTCACGATAATTATGAATAAAACCTTAGCTGAATATCTTTAATTAGAATTATGACTAGTCTGAACACAAAGTAAAATATTTTAAATTTACTTTATGACTGGTCATAATTTAATTGTTGATCTCTGAAACATATGTTTCAGATAGTCAGAAATTAGTTGCAGATATCTTGAATTAAAGTTTCCATACAAATTGATGGTAAATTTGATGTTATCTGTAATAGTCAGAATGTAATTAGATATAGCTCAAATAGGCATTTTGTCTAACTAAAACATTATCAGACATATCTTAATTTACTAATTCGTAAAGTTATAAGCCAATTTCAGATATCTGGAATGTAAGTGTAGTACAACAGATTTTATGCCATACATCAGCTCTCGTTAGATAAAATTAGCTAAATTTAAAAGTCAAGTAGTTCTTCCAGCTCAGGATAAAGACTAGAAAGTACAAATAGCAGAAAATAGTTTTACTTGAAAGGCATAGGGGTAATTTTGTCACCATTACAATTGAAATAAGATTTCAAATACACTTTATGGTCTGATAAAGACAGCATCAAAAACATGTAATTGTTTGAAAACAGTCTTATTCTGATCTGCTTAGAGCAAATAGCTTATTTTGCAGTCTTTATGAAAGATGTTTACAAGAGTGCCATCACTTTTCCACTTCATAGCATCATCCAATCAAATCTTGTTTTTATTAGAATTAACTACAACACCTTTACAGATGCATTGATGTTATAGATCTAACATTTAACTCTTAGTTCAGCTAACAGTGGCAAAATCTATGCAATTCCCAAACACATCTATGATGTTTTCTTGTTGAAAAATATTTGCATATTTTTATTATGACTGTAAACCCCACAAATGTGTAGCGAAACTGTTCAATAAGTGCAGAAATATAAAACCTCAACAATAAGATAATAAAGACGAAAGAGAGAAGCACCTGTAACTTATTAATTAGTGACTCAGTTCTGATTTGTTTATAAGGACAATCCAAATGTATTTCATTGTAAGGTTAAATACAGCTGATTTAAGAAACGGAACAAAAACATGGGAACATTATTTTATTAAAAACAAACTAGATGTTATGAAAGATGTTATGAACAAGAAATATTCATGGAAATATTCCCGACAAATCGTGTTACGTCATTCATGTTGAGTTTCTGACTGCAGCAGCAGCAGCAGTCGGAAACATGAATATGGACATGAACAAGCTCTAACATAGAGCCTCTAACATAGGGGAGAGAGAGGACCGCTGTGTTGCACCTTCAAAATAAAAGCACGCCAGTGGAAGATTTCAAAATTTTTCGCAACTGCGGTGAAATTCGTGGGTGGGACGAATGAGCCTGGCTCCAATATTGGGGGAGTGGGGGGAGACACGTCCCACCCGTCCCTCCCCCGGTTCCTACGCCCATGCATATTGAGATTTAATTTACTTTTATTTTTGCATTGCGCGGCGGATATGGTCGACGGCAACCATATCAGCTTTATTGAACCACACTAAAGTTGTACCGGGGTAGCAAGTTTTGATTTAGGAGCGTGTTGTGACCGGGGAAGAAGTCACTTTAACGCTGAGGAGGAATCGGAGCGGACGAACCGGTACCGCACAGCCCGTCTCGACTCAGTACTCAAAGCCTCCCGGTGAGTTTTTCTTCATTGCACTAATACCGAGTGTAATTCCGCCGGAGAACCGGTGTGAGATGCTTAAGGAGCAGTAAACGTACACAGGGTAGGAGTGACTTCCTAAAGAGGATAGATCCTAATACAAGCTAGCTACTCTTAGTGTGTTTTATTTAATCACAATGAGACTGAAACAGCAGCAAAATGAGCCTGATAATACTCCACCACTTAACGTGTATTATATTAGATTAGATTAGATATTCAGGAAAATAGCCATGCTAGAACAGTGATAATGTTGAAGAAAGGTGAAGAGACTGAGAAAGCTCAGGTGCGGTCTTCAATTAGTTTATCGAAATATATCTTGACCTGTTATTACTTTTTAAATAAACAACATTTTATTATGAGAAAAGCAAGTCAGGGAGAGATAGGAGACCAGGTGGAGCTTCAGGGTGTGACGATATTATGCTAATTACAAAAGAACCAGAACAGGTGAGGACTGACGTCAGATTAAGTTTTTTTTTTTTTTTTTTTTTTCCACACATTTATAAAGGTAATGGTTAGGTTATGATTAGGCTATCAGCTAATACCCCCAGTGTTGTTCTGCACCTCTATATGTTTATCTGACCTGTGGATCTTGCTTTTCCTGTTTGGGTCTGAAATGAATCATCTTCTGCTGAGGAGCTGTACTTTAGATGTTCGTCTCTGAAGCCATTTTATATTTAGTGAGTTTAGGAGCAGCAGAGGGGAGACATGGAAAGCAGAGATTTTAAAATAAACGAGTGAAAACATTTTCCAAAGGGAATAGATGCCTTGAGATAATAAAACATAAACATACATATGATATACTTAATTTATTACCAGGGATGGCATAGTTACTTTGAAAAATGTTTGTGACAGCTAAAGATGATGCTAACTACCTAGTTTGTCATCTTTAGCTGACACAAAGATGACATCTTTGTAGAAAATGTGCCTGTGTCTTTTCCCTCCAATATTTATGTTTGAGTCACTGATGTTACACATGAGACGTAACTCCCCAAGAAAAATGAGGAAAGCAACAATATCTGTTTAATAAAATGACAAATATAGTAACACACAGTGACTTGGATACACTCTTTAGTCTGATTATTGGATTGTAAGTAGTAATGTGTTAGTAACTTGTTACTGAAAGAAGGGGTAAGTTTAGAGTAAGGCTTTACTAGGTAACATGTTGATAACCCTACTCCGATAGGTGTCCCCCTAATGATGAACTCGTTCTTAGGCCCTTGCACATAGTTATGTATATAAGGACATATAAATATGTATATACATACACATATGTATGTATACAGTTTCCAGCTGTACATATGTACTTTTATTTACAAGATGAAGTTGGTTTCCGATTGCAGCTTTCAATTCAGAAAATGGCTAAAGAGCGATTCCAACTAATTTTTCACTACCTTCATCTACTCTAGTAAAAAACTACAACATCTACTCTTCAAACCTAGACCAGATTATTCTGTTCTAATAGCAGAATATTTAAAAACAAGTGTGTGATTTGTGAAACTTCAATAAAGGGCAGTTCCTAGTTTTTCTCCTGCCTTCGCATTTTTCATCTACTCTAGTTAAAACCCTAAACCTTTATACTTCAAAAGTAGACTAGACTATTGTAGTGTAATGGCTACATCATCTGAGCACAACGAAAAGAAAAGAAAAGTCAAAATCGGCAAGTGTGTGTTAGTACCGACAAGTTCTAATTAAAGAAAAAAGTCAAACTTCAAATCTGTAAACATTTTTATTTCGCAGTTTTTCTTTGATTTTGGCCATCTCTAAAATCAAAGGAAAGCTGCGAAATAAAACTGTTTTAAGTTTATAAATGACATGTTAATTGCATATATTGATTAAGCTTGATTGTTTTACACAGTCAGAAAAAAAGGTCTTGCCATAGGTGAACTGATCTGCCAATGTACCTTTTCACCAATATGAAAGAATTATTTACTTAAAACAAGCTCCAATATTTCTGCTTAATGATAACCATTATTTCAACTGTACTAATGCATTTACACTATAAACTAATCCAAACATGGTGGGATTTTGTGTATTATTCCAAGTTTTTACACTGCATTAATGAAACATAAAATAAAACAAGAAAACATCTCAATGTATATAAAGCTGTTTAAATTTCGGTGATCCATTTGATGAAATACACCTAAAGAAGTGAGAGGGACTCAAATTTTGTTATTTTCACTGAACTCCTCCCTGGCTTCTCAGATCTCTGGATTTTCTTTTTCCTTTCTAAACCTTTACTTCTTCCTCTACCTACCCGAGTCCAGTCGTCAAAGTCCACGTCATCATCTTCATCTACCTGTGTTGTCATCCCGATCCAGAAACGCTCCAGTTTATGCCAGTTTAAGTCCAATATGATATTCAACGAAATTACAACAAAATCCCCACATGGCGAGAGAACTCCCGCGCTAATTATTCATCACGTTATGTGATTGGTGGAAGTTCCGGAAGTTATCACGCACCAAGGGCGGGGAGGGCGAAGTGCGGCGGGCGGCGAGGGCGGGGGAAGGGTGGAGGGCGAACCTGAATACCTTCAGCACGCGCATACTCGATCTTACGTCATACGTTCAGACATTTAACTTTCGCAGCGGCAAAGGTGAGTTTTCCAAAGTTGAAAGAAGTATCTTCGGACAGTAGCAGTTTAAAATTGCCAAATCGACAGTAAGGTAGTAAGGCAATACTACCGTTTCTTCATCACATTATGTTTGTATTTTCAATATGTGGTTAATACATGTGGTTAAACGCGGGGAGAACCGCGTTGATTGTTTTATTTTTTATTTCCATAAACTCTTAAAAAAAAAGGCTATTTTTTGATCCCATTTCAATGTGTTATGGAATCGTACAGTATTTTGTCGGAATATAATAATCGTATTCTTTTCAACAGGTGCGCACTGTCAAAGTTGAGCATTTGTGATTCCTCCCCGACACAACAAGGATATTTACTAACTTTAGCTTCCACAGGCTGGTGTCATTCAAGATGTCTTTAATTAGAATTATGACGAATCAGGACATCCTAAGTTTGCTTTATGACTACTAGTCATAATTTAATTGTTGATGTCTGAAATATATATTTCAGACAGTCAGAAATTCATTGTAGGTATCTTGAATTGAAGCGTTCATACAACCTGGTGGTAAATCTGATGTTATTTATACTAGTCAGAATGTAATCAGTGATGCTTCATATAGGTATTTTGTCTATCAGAAATATAATTAGAGGTGTCTTAACGTAATAATACATGTAGTCGTAAACCAATTTCGGATACCTGGAATGTAAGTTAGGTGAAATCGATTTTATGTTAAAACGGCTTGCCATAAAGGATGGAATTTTTTGGAACCAACTGGAACATTCTGGAAGGGCAAGCCTATTTTTTTAGCCAATAGGAGAACGCGCGTGGCCACTACACAGGAACGTGGTGACGTGGCGCTAACTTTGAGTTTTGCAAAGCTGAACAAGGAAGTTAGGAGTTGTCACGCTGACGGTAAAGTAATTCTGCCGTTTTTTCGTCACATTATGTTTGTATTTTCAGTCACAATATGGTTAATATCTGTGTTTAGACGAGAGGAGAACGGGGTTGGTTGTCACTGCTTCTGCTGTCATTCTAAGAAATGTTCGTCAATCCCATTTAAGTCCGAAATGGAATCCCAAACTTTCTCTGTCGGAATGCAGTTGTCTTAACATTCTCAACATATATTGTTTAACAGGTGCGCATTGTTTTAAATGCGATTTGCCTGTCATTGTCGGATTTTAAAACGTTTCATTTTCCATTAGTGGTAAATCTGATCACATTTTTCATCGTTACAACGTCATTATCGTTACTGACAATAAAATGTGGCACCGGGTGTGTAAATATCATTCTGATTGGGTGGATATTTACAAACATAGCCAGCTGTAGGCTGTTTCAACACACATGGTGACGTCACCGTCCGCTGTCGCCACAATCGGGTAGAAATTATTAAATTACAGTTTTTGTCCGGGAAATCTCAGCTAACTTAAGTTGCACTATAGATGCTGATGTGTCTGGTTCATTCAGATTCTGACGAGCCGATGGGCGGGGTGTGAAAATATAATTTGACGCAGTAAAATATCATCCATTCCGTTCACGAAAGCACGGATTTGCGCCGACGGATTGCAGAATTTGTGGGATTATGCTTAATTTAAACCGAATGTGGTTAAATTAAATCAGGCTTTAATTTAACAACTCTCTGCTGTGGTCACAATTGCGAGTCAACACAATTGTGAGTCAAAAATTTACTCAACAATTGTGAGTTCAACAGTTGTTGTTGACTCACAAACCGGAAGTAACGGGATCGTAAAGTGACGTCTATGGTACTAACACCTATTACATAACTTTACTCAACTTTGTAATTTATGTGATATCGATTGAAGATAAGGTCTGAAAGCCTCCTTGTCTCTTAAAGAGCGCATACATTGTTTGTTATTATGCTAATATATTGGCGCCCATCCAAGTGAAAAAAGATGAGTGGATGAAAAACATAAATGCCCATTTATGACATGCCTATTACTTTTACTTACATATACTATATCCAGAATAAATAGTTAATAATTTTACTGTAGTCTATTGAAAATATATATATTTATATGTGTCTATTTATGACCTGGTATCAAAATGCCCATTTCAATATCCAGGCTTACAGGCAAGATAAAATGTATTTAGTTCAGTTATTGAAATTATTTCCCTCATTATTGTGGCATTTAGCATATAAAATGACCTTGGTAATTCTAACTGACCAAAAACAAGAGAAGTTTGGTCTGATTTAAGATGAGAGATTGAGGAAAAGTGTATTTTTATTTGGTGTATTTAAACTTGACGACAAAACTGAGCTGAGGAGATCTAATTAAAATAAGCGTCCAATGTAACTGAATTCACCTTCACCTAGGTAAAGAGATGTTGGAGCTACTGTTGGATCATTTTATCTCTTGGTTTTTTAAAGAAAATTATAAAACTCCTGATACCTTTAAAGCAAACGACTTGATTTGTCTCGTCAGTTAAAACAATGTCTTTAAATCCATCAGGACCGCTGGACTTTCTTGGATCAAGATGAAATACATCTGGCTTCTTACTTTTCTGATGTTGCTGTTGTCCTCAGATAAAACTCAAGGTAAACAATTAGCTATTTAAAGTAATGTAAGCTTACAGTAGCTTACATTAGTTTCTGAAATCAGCTATCTAAATCACACCAATTAAATACTTTTGTGTGGTGTAAAGAGTAAATGACATGACGTCATTTACTCCAATCAGACTTTATGTCTGCCTCTCCAATTAGAGGCAGACATAAAGTCTGCCTCTAATTGGAGAGCGTTTAATACGACCCAAAGTACTAATCTTTTATCAACCAGGCGTTTATAATAAGGAGAGCCATGTTTATCTGGAGACTTCAACTTTTGCTGCACCTCAATGAGTTTTTATTTGACTTACTGAATTTGGCTAAATATAGCAAAAATATACATTGACCCAAATTCTATTTCTAGACCTGAGATAAAGTAGATGCATTTCCTTTAATACAGCAAACGTGTAAAATTATTTTCATGTTTTGGATTTACGATGAATAATATCAGTTTCCTACAGAAAAAAAAAGGACTATTTTTTTCTTTTTATTGTCTTGGCCCGTGAATACTTTTGACTCGACTTTTTTCCCCCCCATGACAAAAAAGTTTGGACACCCCTCACATGTGAATCTTTTCACCCCCATTACTCCCCGTCAGATGACTATGGCTTCAACCTACAGCGTGCGCTGCACGTTATTGTCAATGATGGAGAGAAACAGTATTGTGACAATAGAAATAGTAATTGGTTAGATTACTCGTTACTGAAAATGTATCGCTGTATATTTTAGTGTAGTTATTCCCATCACTTATCCTGAAATAGAGGAAATAAACTGGAACAGCAAAACTTTCCCAGAAACGGCCGTCTGACCAAAATTACTCCAAGAGAGCATCAGCGATTAATCCCAGACAAAAATATTACCAGAATTTCTTCAGGCCTCAACAACAAGAGGGAGGCTGAACAAAAATAAAGTAGAAAATATCCTTTAATTTTTATTAAATGTGCCACCGAGGGGAAATTCTTGCCACCAATGTTGGCACTGCCAGTAATGACTTTACAGGGGAATCACTAATTTACTCTGGATCAGGTTGGTTTTCAGAGCTTTTTTCTCTTATTAAGTCAAATCATCATTTCATAATCAGGCTTATCTTTAACTCACAATAAAATTTAATTTATGAGCTGGAACATTAAGGCTTCTCTGAGAAATAAAAACAGCAAATCTGTAAGGGACCAAACACTTTTCCACTGGATTTGGTAAATTTGGTGTGGCGCCTCCTTCAGAAACCTGTCCATATGTCATGTTTGAAATCAATTAAAATTTTTTTTATTGATCCCAAAGGGAAATTAATTAAATAAATAAATTATTAATAATAATCAGTGTTTGTACTGAAATATGTGAATTTACCTCTGGGATTAATAAAGCATATTCATTCCTTAATTCATTCACTGTGTTGGAGACGAAGCTCATGCTTTCTGTTTTGCCTTAATTTAATTTGTTGTGTTTTAACAGGTTCCAGTGACAACCAAGAGGTCCAGCAGATTGTAATGAAAGTGTCTATCAGTTTCTCTAAGGATAAGTTTCCTAATGGTTTCTTGGCTGGTTCGTGGTTCCATAATTCAAATGCAACCATAGGAACACATTACTTCTACGGAGATACAAAAATGACAGAAGATTTCATTAACAAACTGAACATTTCTGAACCACTAACGCTGACATTTCTGGAATTAATCAGTGGACGTTTTTCTGTAAAGATAAGAGGAGATCATTCTGAAATTGTGATGGACTTCAACATCACATTTCAAGGTAGGTTTTTCAACATTTAAGGTATGCACATTATAAAGAACGGCTTAGAAATTCAAACTCCTTGCCTGTACACTGTTAGATTTCACTTTGCTCTAATGTCTTTAAAGCTTCTCTCATCTGTTCTTCCTCATCACATCCAGAGTCTCCAGGTGAGCTGAAGGTTGATGTCAGTTCAAAATCCTCCTTTAACATTACAATGACCTGCAGCATGGAGGACGCCGAGATCAACAGCACTTTCATATTTGAGAACAACACCTGCCGTCAGGAAGGAGGAGAGAGGTCAAAGGTCACTAAATCTGGGGATTCCCTCAGATGCTACCTGTTAAATTCAACCATCATCTGTAGCAACCAGAGCAGCGAGACCCAAAACAAGACGACGATCCAGCCCAATTCCACGTCTGTAGGTAAGACTTGGTGGTAAAAAACACTTTGGTTTAAACCAGAAATCATATCAGAAAGTGAAGCAGCTTCCTGTTCATCACCATTAGTTTACGGATCACATTAGAACTGGGACGTTAAACTCAGACCAGTGATGCTCAAACTTTCTGCCATCAGGACCAAAGTCGTTAAAAATTTTACTTTTTTAAACAACATTTTTAAAACAAAATCAAACTTTTGGTGTTTTTTTTAGTTGCTCAATAATAAACTAAACAATTTAGATTTTATTAAAATTAACAAAATGGTCAGGTTTTTCTAGAAAATGGACGTGTGAATCATTGTAGATGCAAAACATAAAAATGGCCCACAGTTTCTATATTTTTGGGTTGATTGTATTCTTGCATGACAAGTAAGATTGGCTTTTGTGGAGAAGTAGGTCAATATTTGTGCTTTTAGTTACTCCAAATTTAAGATGAATTCAAAAACCTTGTTAAAAAAGGGGAATCTAATTTTTGTAGCTAATTTTTTTCTCTTAGATGTTATTCAGCCCTGCGACAGACTGGCGACCTGTCCGGGTGACCCCGCCTCTCGCCCAGAACGTTAGCTGGAGATGGGCACCAGCTGCCCTCCTGACCCCACTAGGGACAAGGGTGTTAGAAAATGGATGGATGATGTTATTTATCTATAAGAAATGTTGAAAAATTTTCTTTCTGCATCAATGCTATGCTCACAGGCCAGTTTTGCCCCATTTGGGTTTCCCAAAATCCTTCAGAGTGCTGCAAATGGCCCCCAGACCGCACTTTGGACACCCCTGCTCCTGCTGTTGCCATAAATTTATGTGTTTCTGCTTCAGCTCACCTGAATCCAATAAATATGTTTTTAGCAGGACTCTGTAGCTCTTGACTACGTCCTGAGGAGATTATTGAGCCTTTTGAACCAAACAGGCATCCCAACTCCCTAAACTGAAGAACATAAAGTTTGTGAAGTTATGATGTGACTTTAAAAGTTGCAAGTTAGTGTTTACACCAAACCAAGATGGAATAAAAAGTCAAACTAAAACGATGCTGACAGTGTTTCTCCACATATCCATCATCTGTACTGACTGGTCCATTCAGGGTCGCAGTCGGTTGATGCCTGTAACTAGCAGTGACCAGGCGAGCAGCAGCGTTCATCCCGGACAAATCATGTTGGTTATGTTTTCTTATATTCTCTCTGTTTTTTTTATCTTTTCAGTTCCCACAAAACAAAATGATAGCGGTCTGGTTGTTCCTTTGGTTGTCCTTGGTCTTTGTATTCTTGGTCTTCTTGTTCTTCTTGGTCTTCTTGCATGGTATATTCAAAAGAAGGTGAGTCCATGCATGTAAGAAATATATAAATAATATTATCTGCTAAAAGCACTCCCTCATTACAACCATTAACACCCTGTGTAGTTTCAGTATTTATGTTTATTTCCCTTTTGTTGTTCACTCACATTAAGACAGATTTTTTTTTTAACATCTGACTCCTGTAAAGAACAGTAGAAGTGAAAATCTTCATTTATTTTGTGTTTTTATTAAATGTTGTAGAGAAACTTTTTTGCTGTCTTTTCATAGGAAATTTGATGTAAGTGATACAGTGTCAATCACTGTTAAAGCAAAGTAGCCTACAATTCAATCTCAGTCTAACCTGGAATCGCAGCGCCATCTGCTGGACTATTAAAGAAATGACGCAAAGGGAAACGTGTGAATTATGTCTTGGAAATCAACCAGATAAGCTACTGTATCTTACTGAAATTAAGTTAGTTTTGTATTATTTCAAGTGTACTAAGATTTTCACTAAAAACTAGATCAAAAATACTTGGTAAGATTTTGTGTTTTTGCAGTGGAGGTCATGAAAGGTCAACTATCCCCTCACCTTCTTCAAATCAGACAAAATTGGCATCAGTCAACTGTGTTTTGTGTAGCAAATAAAAATTGTTTGTGCTGCTTTTGCTTTGAAGATATTAATGAAAGTTTAAAGGTCAACCAGCGGCCCCACATTACCCAAATGAAACGAAAAAGTTGTGAATCAAATATTTTCCTTTGCATTATTTCTTTAATAATCCAGCAGATGACAATGTGAATACATGTTAGACTGAGATCGAATGTTTGAGATTGAGTGTGCTGAATTAAAGATGTATTTCATCCATCTATCTATCTTCGTCTTTTGTAGAAGTCATACTGTGGAGGTGAACAGTCCAGGAGCGGGAAATTCCTCCAGATGGTCCTACAAATTTTCCAACACCTCCTGGGTAACCAGGTCGCCGCAAGCCAGGATGAACAGACAGAACTTAATGAGATGTCTGGGTCACAATCACGAACCTCTGTCTGATCTGGAAAATCTCTGCAGGGAAACGTCGAAGAGGAGCCCTGATGAGATTCCTGAACTACTTCAGTTTACCTTTCAGCTCCTTCTTCACTGCAACAGACCAAATTTATTGATCCATCCATCCATCCATTTTCTTCCGCTTATCCGGGGTCGGGTCGCAAGGGGTAGCAGCTTAAGAAAGGAGGCCCAGACCTCCCTGTCCCCAGCCACTTCTTGCAATCAATCGATCAAGTTTGTTTGTATAGCATATTTCAGATGTCTTCCCAAAAAAGAAGATGTTTGTCTTATTTTTATAAAACAAAAAAGTTAAAAGCACTTTCCTTCATTTGTATATAAGTGCAAATAGTTTAACTTAACTTACATTTTATTTTAAAACTGAGCTTTTTGCAAAGGATTTCAAGATTTTTTTAAATAATTTTTTTGCAGTCTCTTGCAATAATGCTCCAGATGGTTCATGCTGAAAGCCTTTCTGCAATAATACTATATTTTTGTAAGGGTTTTATCATTTACTTCTTAAACTGGAACACAGTTATTTCATTTCATGAAGTGAAAATGCACTACACATATATTGTTGTAAATATATCAATATGTTATTTAAATATTTAATGAGTTTTTTTATTGCATTTCCTATATATCCTTGTTCTTTTTAAATAACATTGCACAGTTGATTTGTGGTTCTGGGTTTTTTATGTAGTTTTCAATGTTCATCAATGTTTTTTTTCCATTTTTGAACATGTTTCCATGTTTGTAGGACATTTAATTTATGACTTACAAAAATGCAAATAATGTGAAAACATAATTATGTTTTATTTAAATGGTGCCAACTTTAACACTGTCATGAAATGAAGTAATTTTGTATTAAATTTAAATAACCTTCAATAATCTACTCTCTTTTTTTGCTGTACTTTTTCTCTTAGCTAAAAGTTCTACTCTCAACCTATTTCCAAGATGAAAATATGCTTTTTCAAACATCTTTTTTTCATTGTTTTGTTGAAATTTCACAAAATTGTAGGTAAATCTGTTTCATTTTGA
The DNA here is from genome assembly GCA_903067095.1 of Girardinus metallicus. Taxonomy (NCBI): domain Eukaryota; kingdom Metazoa; phylum Chordata; class Actinopteri; order Cyprinodontiformes; family Poeciliidae; genus Girardinus; species Girardinus metallicus. The sequence goes on along the minus strand of CAEGAE010031846.1, from coordinate 2,047 downwards.
CTGAACAGAATAATTATTCAAGATATCAGTAATGTCATTCTGACTACTCAGAGTGTTATAGATATCTGAAATAGAAAAGCCATCTATTTAAAGATGGTTCCAATTCATTATCAAAATGTCAAAATATCTTAAAAGGAATTTTGACTGGTGAAAATTACAGTTGTCTCTAATTCAGTTTTGCCTAATCATTATTTGCTTTGAAGATGTCTGAAATGTATTTTTGCACTAGTCGAATATACATATCCCATCAAAATGCATCTAATACATTTATGGGGTATTCCAAGATGTCTTTAATCCGAATTATAACTAGTCAGAACAAAAACTTACGTTTTAATTCTAATTCAAAAATACCTTATTGATCCCAAAGGGATAATAAAATGGGACATAGTGGAGAAATGTTGATATTATAGTATAAAAAGAGTAGTTGGACATAGAAGAAGCTACAGAAATAAAAGAAAGATGAATCGAGAAATAAATAACGCACTCAAAAGGGTAAATAAGCATGATACAGGTAAGAGGAAATATGTGCGCATGTAATGTTAGATGTTGGTGCTAGAGACAAATATTGAAATCTGAGCTACAGAGAGACGGAGTTAAAGAGCTATCGCAGAGGAATGTAGGTGATATGATTTTCAAAGTATCATTATTATTACCGCAACAGGTATTTATAAGGAAATATATAACGGTTGTTCTTATTCACGCTCCAATCCAGAAGGTGGCGGTAATGCACCCACAGTTGGGAATTTTGCAGAAGAAGAAGAAAAGTTTTGTTTGGAAGGGCAACCCACGCCTTTTCGATTTAGCTCTGTGATTCTTTTAGCCTGTAGAAGACAACTTTTCATTCATTAAATTAACGAATTTGCCCTGGGAAAGTGACTTTAGAAGCGTGTTGGTAACCTCAGAAGAAGCAGTTTTAACGTCGAGCAGAACGAGACCGGACCCCGGTGAAGCCGGCTCACCTTTAAAGCTCTGCTGGAAAGAGGTTCGTTTTCCTGCATTGAGCTAATAGCGAGTGTTTGACGTTTCCGTAGGAAATTGTTTGTGCAGTTTTAAGGAACAGTTCATTTAAACATCCGCGCCAGCTCAATTGTTTATCCATTGCTATACTACCGTTGTAACACAACATGCTAAGTATTTCTACCTATCAGAGAGGAAGGGGGCGTGGTTAACAGCTGCCAGTCATAAATACTTGGGTTACTCTACTTGTACATTGAATATTTACTTTTTTGTTGTTGTTTTTTTTTTTTTACTCATTTTATATTAATAATAGACAAAGAAACGTTTCGCCGGTTTTCTGTCTATAATAGAGTTTTTGAATTTATTATATTAGATACAAAGAAAATGGAAATACGCAAATTTGTTTTTAAGTAAACGTATTATATTTTGAGGACATAATATTACTTTTTAATAGAAAAGCATATTACATTTGGGTTCTGGTCTATCTATAAATCAATCAGGACTCACTTGATCATTTGTCTTTACATGCTGTCTGCTACTGCGGTAAAGCTAGCCGCCTCTTCGAAAAGCCAGCCCGCACTCGATTTTCACATGCGCGATAGCTCAAGACATTATGGTACCACCATTTACATGCTGCTTTCACAATAAAAGCGCGCATCCGGTCCATGTTTAATCTACTGGAAATAGATTTACAACGGCTTCGAGTTTTAGACTTTGTATTTATGCTGAAAAACTCCGTTTCCAGTGACTTCTAGCACATCTGGTTGACAGAGGGACACCTCTAGAACGCAACCAGAAACTGTCAACAAAATCTGATGTGTCATTTCAAAATAAAAGCCAATTGAAAATTAACTTTTTTACCCTAAATTGCTCTGCTTTTTTCTGGAAAACTCTCTGTTTCCAGTAACATCTAGCACTTCTGGTTGACAGAGGGACACCTCTAGAACACAACCACAAACTGTCAGCAAAATCTGATGTATCATTTCAAAATAAGAGCCGATTAAAATAATTTGTTTTTACATTTGTAGTAAAAATAACTCGAAATTGTAGTGAAGATATGACTCACTCGCACTTTTCTAAACATATACAT
>CAEGAE010031839.1:0-17963 GCA_903067095.1 Girardinus metallicus | reverse complement strand
ATGTGTGTGTGTGTGTGTGTGTGTGTGTGTATATATATATATATATATATATATATATATATATATATATAAAATTACTACCCAGCAGATAAAGGGACTCTTGTGACTTTGTTTCAACAATGGCATGTTTCTTGCCACTCTTCTCTAAATGCCGATTTGTTTAGTGCAAATCACTGAAAACTGATTTAAGCAACCATCTTGCTAAGAGCAATTTTCACACAGAGGTCATCCCGGACACCCAGGGAGGAGAGCACACCTCGTCACTTTTTAAAGGGCTAAGCGTTCTGCTCTGAAATAGACCACTGGGAGACTCAAATGACTCAAAAGGCTATATCAGCAAGCACTTGTGGTTGACGTTATTTATTTATTAATTTGAGGCCTGTCTACTGACACATCTGAGTGGTCTAATTGCTGTGAATTGACACCGGTTACTGCCTATAATGGGAGCTTGGGAGTCTTTCCCAACCGCAGTTCATTCAGGTGCCCCTCACTGCAAATTAACTGCCCTGAAAATGTCTGATTGCAACATGGGAGCTGTGGGGCGAGACAGGATTATCAGTCTTTGTTGTGTGCCTGTGTCTATTATCCTGACCTCTATTCACAGTGGACCCTTAGGAGTGTCGCTTCCAGCCACACAGCAAACTACCCTATCCCCGACAAACAACAAGTGAACCAGAGATCTCCCCCCTGTCCCAAAGCACAAGACACTTACAGCTCCAACACTGGGCAAAGCACTCCACTGCAGGTAAGGCTATCAAATCCCTATTGATTTAATAAAGATAAATTGGAGGCACTTCCTTTCACAGTTATTGCAACAGACACAATTGATTGTTTCTGTTGACTCGTCACCTAGGTGGATGACTGCTGTTGGTTATGGAAGTTTATTGTTGCTAAAGAGATGTTTGCAAAGTCTTCTTTGTGCTTATAAGAACTTTACAGAAACAGTCATTTAAAACCAAGTTTCCTAACCAAATATTTTAGCAGTTTAGTATTTTAGAGTTATTATCCCTGACATGGCATTTATTTAGGTAAGAAATAATAACTTGTGCATTAAATGACTATTCTCAGTGACTGCAGCGTAAATTGTGCTGTTCTGCTAAATATTGCAATGACATGGTGTGATTTTTACTATATGACGGAAACCTTCATGTGACTTCATTTGCTTTATAATCTAATTTTTAGATTACTAAAAAAATTTTAATTGAAATTATTGGCTTAAAAAAAGTACCATTAGTACTAATTTTGAAAAATAATTTTTGAATTAAATCAAGGAGAAATATAAAATATTTGTTTCAGCTGTTTTAATATTATGTAGAGTGAAGAATAAGGAGTATGATTTTTAAAAATATATATTACAATACATATTGAACTACATACAAATCATTAAATTTGTTTAATGATATATATACACATATATGCGTGTGTATTTGTATTATTATTATTTTTATTATTATTGTTCAATATTTGACTATCTTTATACACTTTTATAGTGACTTCTTTTCTAACATATCACAATATTTATTTCATAATAATAATAAGAAGAATATATTATTTTAGTACATTCTTAAAATCATTTTAATGATATCTGTAAATGTCTCCATTTCCACAAAAATGGAGGCATTTAAACACATCATTGCTTAATATTTTTCACTTTCCAATTTAATGTCGGTTATTTGTGTAATTAGAGCGAAAGGAGGTTATCAAGAGTATTAAAGTTCTTTTCTTCTGAAGCAAATTTCAGCATTAAATTTGACCCAGAATCCAACTACAGACATGATGAATGAAGGACAAAGGGGGGGGGAAATTGATTCTTTCCTTTTTTTATATAAGTTCACATGAACTTAAAGGCTTTTGGTGTTGTCACAATTTTTAAGAATAATCCATCACCATTATTTAAACAAAATGGTGATGATGTTTTGTTTTATTTAAATAAAGTAAAAAATAGTTTACTTTATTTAATTGAGTCTGTTCATTCATGCAATCAGGACTTATATAACTCTGACATCTGTGTGAAGAATTTCCACAGAAAATTCAATTTATTGTGGTTTACCCTAGTTTACCACAAACTGATTAGTGGGTTTAAAAATCCTTCGTAAGTTTTTTTGATATAATTTTTGCTGTTGGCCCTTTGGAAATATTGTCCTTTATCTTTTGTGCTTTTATTTTTCCATTAATTTATTTTGTATATGTATATATACATATATATATATATGTATATGTAGAGGTGCGTGTGTGTGTGTGTGGGTTTGTGTTTTGCTAGTGAGGGGCTATAAACACTAAAAGGGAGTGACCGTTTTAGAAAAGGAGTAACCTAAAAATTGGATAAAATGAATAAAGAGAAAGAATATTAGAGATTTAAAAATTATGTAGCTCATACATGAATCAATAAACCTTGACTTCCTGTAATTGACTGCCGTTATCACAAAACAAACATTTCAAACTTGTGTTATCAAACAGTACAACAGTCTGCAGACTGTTTAGCCTTGTAGATTCTCCCTCAGCCCACTACATCAGATGGAGCTGATTGGAGTCTTGAAATCAATGAAACCACAAGCTTCCCTAATAGTATCCCCTCTCGGAGTACAGCAGCAGATCCGGTTTGGTCAGGATTTATCTCTCTACCAGAGCTCATACTGGAGATATTTTTGGGATTTGAATATGGCCATTTAAAGACATATTTCTAAGATTTACAAATACCAAAACTAGGTTGATATGCTGAGGTAGCATGAGTAAAGTGTGTTGAAGTGATATAAGGTATTCCTGCAGCCCAAAATATATTTTATTGATGAAGACATATTGTAAAACATGAAAATGTGCAAAATAGTGTTGTTTCTTCTAATCATTTACAATTCAGTATAAATAAGCAGCAAAGTAGTATCACTTTTTGGTATTTCCTGTAACTGTAAGTGAAACTCTTAAGAAGTTTTGTGCTTCAAAACTTGTGTTCTTTAGATTTATGAGACTATGCCCTCTGGAGAAACATCCATATCTATAACAAATCTGACAAAATAAAAGTCTTACAAGTCCACAGGATCAGTCATTGCTGCCCCCTGGTATGATTCCCCAAACAATAAAGAGACAATGCCAGATTAATGTATGTTTTTTTTTTTTTTTTTTTTTTTTTCCTAGTTCAGGATTCATCCTCATGGGGTAGACTATTTTTCCTTCTGTCTGACACCAGAGATAAGTGTAAAGGATTTGATCGTCAGAGCGGAGTGCAGCCAGAGATTTCTTGGGTTTGAGAATGGAGGTGGATAGTAAAATTGTCCAAAGAACCAGTTTGCGCAGATTTTCCCCTTTGAGCACAGGGTGACTGTCAGAGATTTGCTGGGCGGGCGATCTTGATGACCTGCAGAAGCTACGGACACACACTGTTGCCATATTGTGTCCTGTCAAACAATGTGAGGACGGGTTGTCATCTTGATGACATGCTACATCACTGATTGGTCCTTTTGTTAAATGCTTCACAATGGGGGGCTTGCATGTAATTTCGGTTAGCATGAATCTCTTCTGTTTCCTTGCTCTAGCTGTTATTTTTTTTCACTTTGGCTCAAACTAATGTATTCTTAAAGTTGCAATTCCCAAATAGAAAAAAAAAATATTATTCTGTTTTATTTAAGTTATCCACCTTTTTCTATCCAATTTAATCATTAAGTTGCCATAAATAAAAGTTTAACTTTTACTTAATTTTAATCTTTCTCTTTTTCAAACCATTAAAACAGCCATGAATAAATAAATAAATAAAATTAATAAATTTGCATCAAAGCAATAAAAAACTTGCAAAGATCTTGCTACTTTGTTAGAGTGGCTGTTTAATGAATGTCTGTGGTCTGACAATTAACTGACAGACCTTTACACATGATTACTCAACCTTTTTTATATTTCCGTTTTTGAGATTCAAGTGTTCTTCAGACTAACTGACATGCTGTTCATAGAAATGGGCAATTCTTCTAGAGCTCGTGTCAAAATGTCAAATGAAGCACCTCTGATCCACAAAATGTCTATTTTGAGCCTCTCTGTGGCCTTGACAATTCGTGGTCCAATCTGCAAAATTCCATAAAACCAGAAAGCTGGCTAAGAATTTAAGTCAGATATCAGATGTTTCCATTTATGGGGTTGTCAGGTCTTTTTCCAGTTCTGGCAACGTGTGTTGTATAAATCGTTCCCCTAAGGAAGTAAGGGAGCTCCACTTACAGCATCGTCCATATTAGATGGAAACATGTCAAGCTATACCAAGAAGGGTATATTATACAATATCTTTGAAAAAGATATGTTCAAAGTCATTGAGGTGCACTGCTTTGGAAGGGCTAACGCACTATCTCAGAAGAGCAGCCATCCATTCCTAATATCAGTAAAAGTAAAGCTCTCAAAGCTGTCACATTTTGCAGTTACTATCCACCCAAATGTCTCCAGAGAAATGCTGTATTCTGGTTTAGAAGAATAAATTTAAAAATACATTTTTAAATTCTATATTTCAAAATAGTGAGTCTTTGCTTTATCGTTCCAAACACATTCATTGTTAATGCTTTGTTTTCTGCATAATTGGCTCAGAGAAAATTCAAATACACTGTTTTACTCAGACCATGCAGAGCAATCAAAAGGGCAGATGTTTGGAAAGTTCATTTAGTAAGAAGTCCAACCAAATTGTACATTTTCACAAATGTGTTCATTTGTGTTTCACACTGGATTAGCTCTTCCTCCTTTCCATTGAAACTACATTGCATAAAGTATTTGGTCTGCTCCCCCCCAAAAAAACAAGTAAAAAACTAAATTGCCCCCCAGGGCCATTCATTCAAAAAGCAGTGCAGCATAATGACTCCTGTTCTTTTGAAAGAGCTGCTCTGTTAATGACTTAAGTTGTCTGACATCAGGCAAACATTGAATGTGCTTTTAAGACATTGTTGAACAGAAAAAGTAAAAAAAAAAAGAAATTCTGAGTTGTGTACAAGGTTAAAAGAACATGAGTCATGTCCTTGGCATGAATTCCTCTCTGCAGGTTATGGATGAAAAGAGGAAAAGCAGAAAGAAATATTGTTCTTAACATCACAGCACAGGTATGAAGGAGTTTGAATTGGCCTGGCTAACAGTGTGAGACAGGGTCCTTCAGGTCATCAATTACTATAAATGAATGCTTTTTAAACCCACAGTTACACTTGGATGGTGTCATGAATTATTTAGTCAGTGTAAGAAGGATTAAAGGGACGTTGTCCTCTCATGTCCTTCCCATGTCATCAAGCAAAGTGCTTTTCTTGGAAGTTTTTTTTTTTTTTTCTTCTGGTTTTTACACCATTAAGGCATAGGCCTATAAGGAAACAATAGAAAAAAGTGAGTTGTATGGGAGTTAAAACAAATACAGTAATGCCATAGGAGAGCTAGACAGCAGACTGGAACTAAAGATGTTTATTTTTGAGGATTTGCCATATTTACTGCAAAAAGAAGTATCTATCTGATTTTGACAAAAGTAATTTTGTTAACTTTTGGTGTCCAGTGTGGTTACCATTGTCACGTGTTTCCACAGCAAAATTATTTTAGATTCTTCCGTCTTACAAATTTTAAATTGTCAAAACTCCCCTGAGTAAATATAAAATGCAGATTTTAAATATCTTCATTAAATAAGGGTAACAAAATCTGTTCTTTGAAGTATTTACTTCAACTTCATGTGGATGAAAGCTATATTAGCTACTAAGAACTACAATTCCCAGACAATTTTTAATTTAGTTTTGTCAGCCCATAGAAACTGCCTTGGCTAGATGTCCAGAAGTTTTCTTGTTTTTTGTTTTTTTTTCTTATAAAGTGCTAATAAGCATTTTTAGATATGTTGACAATCTGTGCTTCAGTGCTTTAACAAAGTGTTCTTTAATTATTTTTTTATTGCTATTATATCTGTAAGACCAACAAAGGGCCCTAAGTCATTGTAAACGTCTCCACCCCCTTTGAAATTATGTTTCCATTATTGTGAGGAAAGGAATTTCAGTGGGCAAATCTTCTTTGACTAATGTTCACCTTTTTCATCTTGCTTCACCTGTGTTGAAGAAAGGTGTCACTCTTGATTTGTTTGTGCACTGATTTTTTTCTACTTCTTTTTCTTGTGAGAGAGACAAAAACATAGGCCTTGAAATTGAGCTAGTATCGTCGGAGAGGAGTTGCTTTTACTTTTTTCTAAGCTCTCAATTTAGGCTTTTTACTGGGAAAAACTTGCTCTGCGATGGCCATGTTTACTGCTGTTATTAAGGGTCACATTGAGCCCGATTGGACTCTGTAATTTCCATGCAATTCATGCTGTCAGTCAGTTTTCCTTGTAACGTAGAAAAGTAACTGTCCACAAGATGCTGCTGTCCACCATTGTGTTACTTCTTTTCAAGAGATCTTTTTAAGTTAGGTATTTGCTTTCTAATTTTCTGCATGATGCTGTCATTCCATTACTTGGAGAGGACTTTGACAGCTTTTCAAATCATGTTTGAACGGTACTATTCGAGGAACTCTTAACTAAGTTGCACAGGCGGTCAAGACCTGAGTAACACCTCCGATAATATGGCCTTGGATCAGTGAGGGCATGACAATATGGCTGGGAGTCAGGAGCTAATAATAATAGTAACAGTAACAGTAAAAGTAATAGTAAAAGTAACAGCAATATCTACTTACTTAGAGTTCATCTCCAAGAGTGCCACCACATAAGACGCTACCTGAGCTCAAGGCTGAATGTGTGTTCATGCCAAGATAGGACTCTAGCTGTGTGCCTCACCCAGATAGCAAAGCTCAAAAGTTGCTCTGACCAACTGATAGAAGAATCTGTGACATTTCATGAGTTATTTTAGGCCCTCCACTGTAAGACTCTTTCACCTTATCAATTCATTCATGGATTTGCTCTATTTGGGACTAAGACGGACTTAGACGTGTGGCTGCAGGTAGACTGAGTTAGATGTTTAAAGAGAAAAATGACTATTACATCCCCTGAGTAATATCTAGTTAAAAAACAACACTGAAAAGGTAACTGATTTTTATCCAAAAAACATGTCAATTTACATGTAAAGTGAAAAACTGTCCACACAAACACAGATTTTGACATCTAACACCCGAGTTACAAAATGCCTTTTTTGTTCTCTCAAAATAAACTTTGAGAGACAAATTGCTTCTAAACAGTTTAAGGTGAAGACAGAGGAAATGCTGACTGCAAAATATTATATACTCTAAAAATATGCTTAAAGGTAATACTTGTAGGGACCAAACTTTGTAGCTATGAAACTAGTGCCCTTGCAAATTCTTCTTCTTCTGCCAATTCTTAAGTACTTAGACAGATTTCATCTGCAGCAACATCTACTTTTTAAAATAGGACCTGCAGAGAATGTCTGAAGCACAGGTAAAATTCAAAGTAAAGCTCTGATGTGCAAATTTTCGAGGTCTCTGGCTTCCAAAGGTTTACAAGCCAGAGACCTTGTAAACCTTTGCAAGGTCTCTGGCTTGCAAAGGTTTACATAAGGCCCTGGCAGATACATTCACAAGAGAAGTTTGTACCATACTCATCCTCCTTACACAACACACCCACGGGTAGGTGAAGTTGTTTACGTATTCACCGTACATTAGTTAATTTAATAAGTTCTGTGAAAAAATAATTTCTTATTTTGTAAATTTTAACCCTAGTTCATTACTGAACTCTCATGTGACGTTGTTGCTGAAGTCATGCATGAATTGAGAATCTTGCAAGGTCCCACACATACTGTAAACACAGTTATCTAGTTGCTACAAAGGTGAAACTAAGTGAGGCTAAAGATCTAAATCAGAGTAATCTTTAAGGAGTTACTAACCTCTTTTCATGACAAACAGCAAACGAGGTTTATGTTTTACTTTGTTTTATCCTTCTTTATCACAGTTGAATGCTAGCTTAACTTTTATCCTACACATTATGCTTTCCATATGGGTGATATGTATTTTTTATTCTGTGTATTGTATCACATGCCACAAGTTCTTATGACCTTGTGGCATGTGATGTCCTATCATGTTATGGCATAATAATATTATATCAAGTTATGTCCTGCTTAAACTTCATGAAGGCATGATCATAAATAAACAGCCATTTTAAAATTCTTTAAAATGGCTGTTTTAAAACACTCGTGTAATTTATGTTGTGAATTAAGTCACATCAAAGTGAAACTAGTCTGAACTCTTTGTTTTTATATCTTAACTGAATTCAAGTGCTAGTGTGTAATACATATAGCTACCATGTCAACAAGTGTAGATGTTAAGGTTAGCAGCACCAGATTGTCAAAGCACAGCTAAAACAGTGTTATGCTAAAGAAATCTCCAAAATGTCATAGCTTGTGTATTCTCTAAATAATTTACTTAATCAGTTTGCAGAAGTTTGTCAAATTATGCACTTTTTGAAAGCATTGTTTATTCTCCTCACTGAAAATCCAAATACACAGCACATGCTCAGTGTACAGTAATGCAGTAATCATATTTTTGTGATAGTTTCTATTATTTAAATTTATATTATCATTCGACAGCATATGTTTTAGTACTATTTTTGTTAAGCCTCATTATTGATTTCAGGTTTCTACATTGACCTCCTCATGGTCTCAGTTTGTATCCAGATAAATATTGAATCTTCAATAGAGAAGAAGTTAATCACAAATCTATCACAATTACAAAGGAAAGCAGAATTTTCTTCTTGTAATATCAATTAATTTTATCCAGATAATACAAATTTGGAACAAACATAATCTCTAGGCAAGCCACCTGTTAATGCTAGATGTGTAAGTCAGTCTAAAATTCACAAAACCTGTTGCATCTAAATTCTTAATTAGTGCAGGAGTCATGTCAACAGCATGGAAATTGCATGTTGTAGAGAATGAATGAATGAGCACTGTACAGGTAATAAAAGCTATCGGTATACATTCTGTACATGTTTATTTGAGCTACTGGAGATTATTATGCAAGGAACAGCAAGCTTTTCCTTGAATCAACTTCAGAGCAAACTGTTTTCAGAAGCCTCTCCAAGTTCTACTTCATGCCATGTTTAATTCAGGCATAATGTATGTAAATGTATGTTAATCTGTGTCACTGATATGCTAATAAATAATCTCTCCCGGAATCCAGCATAGTCTGTGATGGCAGTCCCAGACTGATTGACAAAGGTGTTGAAGTCTTCATGAAGGGTCTCTACAAATTGTTTTGTTTATGAGACGAACCTGAACTTCATTGCGAATTACTTAGAAAATGATCAACATTTGTATGAACATTTGTACGAACATATAAAATGTCAGGCAAATATATTAAGACAGACATATTTAGTCTGTCTTAATATAATTCCTGTTACTGCATAACCACAATTCTGTTTTTTTTTTGTTTTTTTTTTCTTGCAAAATCCATCATATGATACCAAATTTTCATTCAACTTCATTTAGAAATACAGTTTGTATGTCTGCTACCTGGTTGATTGAAATATATGGGAATCATTTTTAGACCATTGTGAGATACATTTAGATAAGTTGGATAGGAATAAATCGAGAAGTTTCATTTGAAATTCTTGCTGCCTTCTCATCAGTGTTTTTTTTTTATTTTTTTGTGATGTTTGCAGGAAGGTCCAAGCAATATGATCCCTCTGTTAACAGTAGGTGGCACCAACTCATCATGATGCAAAGAGCCTTGGCTCAACCATTAGTTTGTTTTATTTTTATTTTTTTTAGATCCAGTCCCTTATCAGCGGGGGGAAAGGAAAATATAACTGGTATTCCATATCCCTGGATTATTTGCCAGATTTCATCCCCGTTTTTGTGTTTATAAAATCATCTACATACACAGTAGATATGTTTAAAATAATTAAAACGTTGTATAAGTCATATGGCTTACAGATTCAAAGAAGTCGAACTTATACTGTTATGATGTGACTTATTGACAATGATGTTTTTTTTTTTTTCATTATTTGTGGCTATTTGTCAGAGTTTGGAGGTTGAGGGCTCAGACTTTCACAAGAGCGACTGCAGGAGTGTTTAGAGCAATTTGAAAACACAAAGGCTGCAAAACATGTTGCTGCATTTACCAAAAGAAATGTCAAGAATGGAGTGAAGCTTTGTGTTTGCTGGAGATAGCTCTCTATGAACCCTGACCCAAAGCTTTCTCTGCTGCTATCACAAGCTGTACTTTAAGAGGCCTGAATGCCTTGATTGTATCTCGTCGACATTCTTCGGTTGTGATGCCATTTTTCAAGTTGGGATAAAAGAGAAAAATCTACAGCATATTTCTCCAGTGCACCTATTTGTTGCGTCTTTCCCTTGTAGTTCATGGTCAAGTTAGCTAGACAAGACAAGGACACCTGCATCCATGAAAACGATGACTTTGGAGTTAATCATTTTCACACCTACACTCCAGTGAATATTTCATGACTCTATTTCACTATGTTTGTCTTGGTTTTTTGGGACAATCAAGCCATTGAAAACAGCTATCAAATATTCATGTTTGTTCAACAGGCTCATCAAAATTAATCGGATCTGTTTAAAGACAATACACCTAATAATACAAGAAAAAAAGTTGTTTAACATTTTTGTTTTCATAATTAAAGTTATGAGGACAGTATCAAGACGTTAGTAATTGACAAACTACAAGACACAATTTATTCAGCTCTCGAGATTGAATAATACAATTAACCAGTATCACAAAACCAGTGACAACCAGTGTGTAGAGTCGCAATTGCAGCGTCCCATTTTTTGCCATTATTGCTAGGAAACCAATAGAAAAGTAAAAAACTTAACTCTTCACATCAGAAGTCACAGGATAAGGGTTGCACAAGAGGAACTGAAATGGACAATCAACTTAAGTAGCCAGTCACCAAAAAGATGTGTATTCTTTATGCTCTCCAAAAAGATACAGATTTCTTTTCATGTAAGAATTGATTTTGTTTGCTCCGCTGTGTGATCTTAGAAGTGTTTGGTGTTGTTACATAGTATGTTTTGTGTCTGATAATCCTAAAAGATAAAACTGAACAATGGCTATAGAACTTTATAAAATGCTTAGTCTGTTCTCTACAGTTAACCCCTAATCATTTATATACCTTCATAAAATAAAAAAAAAGACCAAAAAGTAAATTATTGTAGGAAATTTAAGATTTAACTTCAGATGAGAAATCCTTTTTTCTACATGAAAGCAATAAATATGGGGTTGTATTAAACAAGGAAAAAAGGGAAGAAATTTGGGCATACTGGACATTTCAGAGATCTAATTGATTTGTTAAATATTTTAATCTGAGGTGTCCATGGTGTGAAATAAACGCAGAACATTTTCTCTTGGTTTTGAGCAATATTTGAATTTTTCCAGAATAGCAGGGTGGCATGTAACTATCAAGTAATTTAGGTTTCATGTAATTAAATGTTAACATGTTTCTATTAAATTATGTTAATAAAAACGTGCATTAAATCACAGCTAAGTAAGACACCGACCACATTTATTGGCACCACTTATACAATAAAAAGGTTTAAAATAAAACCTACATATATATACATATAAAAACACAAGACCCTGCTAGATGTGTGTGTGGTGGCAGTTTAAACTTGGCTCCTCATTCAGCTTTACTTGTTAGAGTTTTAGATATTTTAAACTTTTTAATGCTTGCACTCACTATAAATGTAAGCAAATTTAGATGAGCAGCCGTTTCCTGATCTGCACAAAATTCTGACTTAATTAAACATGTTATTTTGTCCTTCCCATTTCGAAGAATTGCTAAAAGTAATTTGTCACCTTGTATTTTATAATTTGTAAAATCATGGTTTCCTAGGTAAACAAGAAAAAAAAAAGCCTTGGTCAATTTTCTTAAATGGATTTGTAGGCTTATCAGGGATAAAGCAAAACAATTATTTTCCAGTGTGGTAAGTTATTTCATCAAAACCAATAACCTTTAAAATAGTGAATTATTCAAAGTTATTCAGTGCAACACTATGCTATTGCAATAAAATATACATTTCTATTAGGGTTTTCTTTTTTTCCCAATGTTTCTACATATATATACTTAATTTACAAATCTCTACCAGCAGTGTAATAAATATGTAGGGCACTGTGTACAAATGTAGGACTATTATTTTTAGCTAATGCATTTATATTTATTGAGGTTCATCTATAAATGTTAGTAATTTAGTTTATAAACCTTTTTTTATGGAAATCAAGCTACGGCATTAATGATCAGGAAAGCCCTGCTTACGGATGTGCTTATAAACACATTGGTCATTTGCTTAGTTGATGTCGTAGGGGATAACGACATGTTGAAAATAAATGAGCCCACTCATAATCATGCCTAATCTGCCATTGCAGACAATCTTGTGAGAGACATTAATCAAGTCTGAATGCAGTGAAAGATTTTTGTTTGCACCGCCCAAGGATAGGTTAGCAAGTTCAGACAGCTTTGATTTGCACCTACTGTAACACACTGACTGCTAATTGCTAATTGTATAATGATCTGAGGAGCAGAGACTCGCTGAGTCCATCCCATTATTGTTCATTTCACATTAGGTTGAGGTTTGTGGAAATGATTCCAGTTAATCCATTGCACTCACATTGAAGAGTTTATCTGCCGTAATCTGTAACATACAGTCCATACTGTGCCGGATAAAGTCATTGCGCATGGGTCAGGAATACACAATAACAAACCTCTTAAAGTACTGTTTTCAACTGCGCTATTTTAAAGTCTTAATTGAATTTAAATGATTGTTTGCTTAGTGGGCCATAAAGTCCCTCAACAAAATGTCTAATGGAGCCATAACATCAAGTGAAGACTTTAAAACAGTCAAGGAAACATAACAACAAATCTCTGAGCAGCTCAACTGTAAATACTAATTGTTATTGTAGGAGGAAATTCTTCCACAAAGCAATTCAACTTGGAATCTAGATCCTAAGCAAATATATGTAATGTGATTTTACAGCTTAATGGTGTTCCTGCAATTTCAAAATGGTCACCCTGCGGATAGACCGAAGATTGTGCTGCAACAGGGCCACTAATGACTGTTTCAGGATGTGAAAATACTGCTCAACAACCAGCACTGATCATACTATCTGAGTTTTTCAACTAGCAGTGCAAACTGTCACACATATCAAAGCTTTAAAAAGTAGTTTTCTCTTTAAATTCCTGTCTCGTATTGTGTCTGGGAAACTTGGCTGCATCAAATGAATTGCGTGATTTGTGTCAATCCACTGTTTACAGAATTATTGGAAACATCTACTAGATCTTTTTGTAACTCTTCACAGATCACAGATTCATTTCAAAACGGAGAGAATTAATACCTTACACTTGCAATTATGTCTAGAATATTGGAACTATTGTTCCAATGAAAGATGGGTTGTTTATCTGCTCTGATAATTTCTTGAGAAGCAGATGAGCTTCAACTCATTATGAAACTGATTGCAATCCATTGCTCTGCTTTGCTATATTGCTGAAGAGAGCCAAAAAAAGTGTGACATGACAAGAAGAGCACTTTGTCCAAGGAGAGACTTTGGGTCTGGTCTTGACAGGAATATATCAGGCATCATATGTTGCTGAATATTTCTGTATCCTCCTGTTGAAAAAAATCCCACACCTTGGATTTTGTCTTCAAGTATTCTTAGTTAATTAAATGTAAAACATATGGTAAATGGTAACGAACTGCCTGCTACATACAAGACTATTGCAACCTACTTGTATTGTATCCTTAAGACTTTATAATTTTTCAACATCAAGCTGCATTTCACAGGGGTCTTGCCATGAAATCTTAATTATACTCACACCATTTTAGTGTGAAGGTTACCTCAACTAACAATAAGACCAAAAGTAGAATCAGCTGAATCAGGTATATTGCAGAGAAGCACAGAGCAAAAGAAGAAAAAAATCACATTCTACCTTAATTTTAGGTTTTAGGAAAATGTGACAAAAAAAGGATCTTGCCTTCAACTGTATGTTTGTCTTTATTGCAAAATTGATGTTCATTGCCTGGTAGTGGTAAAAAGAAAAAGTAAACTAACAGGAAAAAAAAAGCTGAAATTCCAGGAGAAATCTAGCACATCAAAAAAAACAAAAAACTGATTTCTTAAAAGTCTTCATGTTCAAAAATTGAAAGCTTGACCTGGAATAAACTGAAAACAAAGATGGCTTCTGACATTCTTCATTAATGTGTATAGAATGTATTTATTTTTTCAATGTAAACTGAAAATAAAAATGGCGAGGAAATGTCACAATAACAATGATTACTTCACATTAAAAATGGACTAATCTGAGGTGTAAAGAACCATAAATGATACACCTAAATTTTAATTTAATAATTTATAATATGTGTTATAATTAGACTTGTTTGCTAGAATTAAAAAATACATTTTGAAAACAACAACCTTTAGGCCGCTCAGACAACT
Source organism: Girardinus metallicus (assembly GCA_903067095.1). Classification (NCBI taxonomy): domain Eukaryota; kingdom Metazoa; phylum Chordata; class Actinopteri; order Cyprinodontiformes; family Poeciliidae; genus Girardinus; species Girardinus metallicus. The sequence continues at coordinate 3,605 of CAEGAE010031839.1, read as the reverse complement.
TTTCTGTTTTGATTCTTTTTACTTTTTTTTTCTTGGTTGGATGTAGTATTAAAATTTAAAATTTTGTTTTGATTATCTTTAAGTAGAAAATTATCACAATAAACATAAATTATGGGTTGAAAATATCACTCTGTAATTATATAAAAAAAGTAAAAATTAACTTTTATTGAACTAGTCTGTATACTTTGTAGTGCAATTGTAAATTTTATTTTTACTGCTGAAAATGATTCAACAGGTGCAGATCATGGAATTAAATTTTTATAGTAGTCAATTTGCACACTAAACTTTCAACTTCTACTGAACTGAAACACTAAAAAAAATCAGAATCCCAGGAGAACAATTCAAAACAATACTGTTTGTATTTATATTTCAAATTAAACAAATAAAAAAAATGCAAATGATCAGTAATATAACACGCCTAAATCATCTTTTCAGATGATGTCCTTTTAAAGCTGCATTTGAACATTTTGTACAAGTATTTTTTACATATTTGTTAAAACTCTCACTGTGTCTTGACAGTATAAGACAGATAATCTGTGAAAAAAACAAGCTCCTCTGCCTTCTCCCTGTGTTATCTGCAGAAACACACCGCTCTTTAAGAAACAATCAGGTCTTAATGCTGTCAATAACCCTTGTGTAGGAGTTGCTCATGCCCTCCCCATTGAGCTCTGCTATGCTTCAGCTTCTCCCCATTAGCAGAGGCTGTCATGAAGCTGGGAACTTAATTCAGATGTTTAAGTGGTAAACTCTGAACATGAATAAATTTGCTGCACTGAACTTGGAACTAGTTCTTAAAGAATTTAGAACTGAAGAAAGTAGTATTTAGGTGTGTTAGTTGTCCTCATATCTTCAATAAATAAATTTTACTCATTATATATAGCTTAGAATCAAATAACAAAGACTATGTTTTGCAGGTTGAACTGATTCTAGGGTACAGTTTTTATAAATCAGTATTGTTCGTGGCTTTAGAATGTTTTTTTTTGTTAAACAAAATTCTTTTTCCAAGAGTTATCTAATAACACAAAATTGCTCATACTCATCACATTTGTTTAGCATATAGATCAAAGGTTCAGATGAGGATCTTTCAAAAACTCAAGGTGGTTTCTTGCTCATTTACTAAATCCGCTTATGGCATTTAAATGATTAGCTACCTTTACTGATTTAGATGCAGAACAAATGTTTGTTTCACCCCTAAGTGTAATGAGCCTCAGTTTATGCAGTCCTGCTTGGAATAGACCTTTTGGGGGCAAGGAACTTTGTTCATGGTCAGTGGCCATGGCAGAATCAAAATGCTCCTGTTATTTTCAATATATAATTTAAATCAGCACTTTACAATGTGTTTTTTGTTTTGCTGAAACATTGATACATAGACATACACAGACTTTCTGCAGAGAATTTGCATGTCAATAACAGTGCTGTAACATAATTCAGGAAAGGGTGCAGCTTGTTCATTCTGACTAGATGTTTTGTATTATTATTTAAAGAATGCCTCTTTCTTCACTAAATGTTCTAAAATGAATTTTCACTTATTTATTAGGAGCAAAGCATCTCTTTTAAGTCCTCAACACACTTGAACTTAACTAAGACATGCCATCATTGGTTTCTTGTGGCATTTACGGCATAGGGAAAGATATGGGCTCCATCCATCAATCTTTCACTTTTTTTATGTAACTGCTTCAGGGTGAAGAATGGAAGAGAAAATAATTCAACATCATTTTGATTTCTCTGGTTTTCATCATTCTGTGTTATCAAGGAGAGTCATTTATGAATCAGGTTTTGAAACTGCTATGATTTGATTGAACCTCTGTCAGTAGCTCAAGTATTATGCTCCAAAACACCTCTGTTCTTCCACACTACTTCATTTCTGACAGTCCAATTATCTCTGTATCAATCATTAAAATCTATTAACATTTCATGTGTTTCTTTATGAAGGATTTTATGCTGTAGACTAAATTATAATGCTCAAAGATTTTCTGAAAGAATAAAAATTTTACAGCTCATTATACTTGATTCTGTGTGTCAGTATTTCATGTGACATCCAAATGGACACATACACACCTCTTTCTAAATGTGATCAGAGAGGAGCGTGTTATATAGTTTTAATTAAGTTTTTTGCCGAAATAAAAATAAGCCAATTACTGATGTTTGGGTACAATACAGACAGTTGAGTGGATTAAAGAAATGCAAGAACAAATAAGAAACAAAGTTATTAACATGTTAAGTGCAACAAATTCATTTCTAAGGTTTTTAAGACTCCTGCAAATCACAGTGAGTCAGTTTGCACAAATAGAGAAAACATGGAGCAGTGGGGAAGCTTACTTAGAATGATGAGGCTATCAAAATTACTCCAAGAGCACCGTAAAGACTCATTTTGGAGTTCAGAAAATATTTCAGATTAGTTGAGATCTGTATCCATGATTGTGGTGATTGTGATTGTCTGGAGCATCTTCGGTGCTTTGAGACATGGAAAATTAAAGTGTAACTAACCTTCAACTTATAAACTGTCTTAATAGATTATTGAGGGTTCCACCTTTATATTTCTGTGTCTACGCAAAAATCAGAATGCAAATTTCCAGAAAACTAAAAACAAGTGGCAAGTCAGAACTCGGAGTAGTGAGCATGACAAGCATTGATTCATAAACTGCTAGCCTTATGCTTCAGGACAGATAATTATGTAAGACGGACTGCAATACTTTTTTTTTTCTTAACCTTTATTTTACTGTGACAAAAAACACAAAAATTAAAAACCTCTTTTTCAAGAAAGTCCTGGCCAAGAGGCAGTAATGCATACAACATACATACTATATAAAAGGGCGTTAAACGGGTTAATGCCAGCACTTTCACATGTCACTATGAAAGTCTCCAACAAGAACAAAGTCGCTAGCTTAGTCAACAATTGTTAAAGGGTCCAAAAAGTCACTAAAGAAAGCAATTAAGTGGATAAGTTGGCAACTGTGCTTCTCTCTACCGCAGCCCTGCTTAACTCCCTTTGCTCATTCCCACAATTGACCATTTTCTTCAGTGTCTCTTGGCTATGGCTGCTTTTTAGGAATTTTTCAAAAATTTGGGGGAATTGTTTCACAGGGGGACTAGTTACACTTTAATGGAGAATGCAATCAATATGCAAAAAAGACAAGGATCTGAAGCACAATCACAAAAAGGAAGACAGAGGTTCTTGACTTTAGTAGTCAAATTCTGGACTTTAAAAATATTGACATGCTGTGATCTTATACACAGATTTTGTTTAAAAAATTTCTGCTATTTGGCTAAATTGCAAAAAAAAAAAAAATGCAAAAAGAAATTTGAGCAGGATTTTTTTTTTTTTTCACAATTATGGAAAAAAAAATATTCCCAGTTACTGCAAACACTATTTGGCAGCTATTGCAGCCAATATTGGCAAAAGTTACGTCTAGGATACATTTACATTTTCAAATTGGGCCAGGCTGATTTTATAGATACAGTAGTTTTCCCACTTGATAAATTGCATCACCATTTAAAAACTACATTTTAAATTTACGTAGGCTGTATTCCTTGTTAGTTATTGTTTGATCGTATGAAACATTTAAATGTGGCAAATACAAAAGATGGAACACAATTATGCATCA
>CAEGAE010031836.1:0-12818 GCA_903067095.1 Girardinus metallicus | reverse complement strand
TATATATATATATATATAGTGCTGGCAGAAGGTGTTTGTAACTTTGAAATACAAACCTCCCATTGCCAGGCTTTTTGGGTCATGATTTTGTGGGACAGTGATAGCATTAGCTTAACATCCTTCATAAAAATCATCATGTACTACATAAATGTATAAATGTTATGGCATTTAAAGACAATCTGTGTCAAACAGCACATACAGTAAATAAAACATTATTTTACAGTGGTTGGGTATATTGTTGTATGATTTAAGCAGTTTTAACTCAACTTTAACACAGGGACATATCATGAAACTGTTCAAAAAACACATCAAATGATTAAATCTAAGAATGACCCTAAAATAATAATTTAAAAAAATGGTTAGCATAATTAAAAAGCCAAAAGAAAATAGCTTCTTTCACATATGAAGATACAAAGAAAATTGTAGTAGCAAAACTCACCATGGTACATGATAGGTTGAACCTGGCTGTTCAAAGAATGTTCAAAGAATATTCAAAGCTACTGATTCCAGGACATTAAAGCCTTCCAGATCTAAAAGGGATATGACAATTTGAATTGTATGCCCAGTAAGATTGCATGTGTTAGAAAATCCACATGCAAATTATAGAAGTAGCTGTACTTAGTCATTTTCTAGTTTGCAACCATATCAAATAAAGACAACCTTAAAATAATTTGTGGTATTAGCATAAAGCTGTTGTTCCTTTTTTCAGTAATGAAACCAAGTAGCACAAAACTAGAAAAGTAGTTTTGGAGTAACATTGTTTCTTGGTATCTTACTGTAGGAAAGCCTTTTTGTTTTCTCATGAATGGTGTCATAAATATGAAAAAAAAAATGCATGGTTGCTTGGATGTGCTTTTCATACCAGAGTCCAGTGTAACCACCTTTACTGACTTTGACCATTGCTGGTTGAAGAAAGGAATGCCAAAACAGAGTGTGGCCAAGCTGGCGATCAGTGTGAGGGCAACATACTAGGCTGTTGTAGCTTTGAATGGCTTTCCAGCGCATTCCTGAAACCTCGATTTGTTAAAGGAAAAATGACTATATTACTGATATCTCTTGTACTGTTCAATCCGATAAACGACACCAAACAAGAGTCGATAGCAGAAAGGTGTTGTGAATTGCCAGAGATTATAATTGTAATTGTATAACTTTAAAAATTATTGCCAAGAAACATTGTTGTAGAGCAGAAATAACCGATAAAACACAAATTGTCTTATTTTTTGCAAACTCTATATTGTCATCCCTTCAGAGTGTTTCTTTAAAGAGATTGCTGTACTGTTTGTGGCTCTCAGTAGCCAATACACTCCTTAGGCTGAACCAGAAGTATGGTTGTGCCTGTGGGTTTGTCGGCCACTCGAGCACAGACCGCTTGTACAGTCGCTTTCTTAAGCGCAGATATTTTGAGTTGCAAGATACTTTTTCCAAAAAAATCAGTACTATGACATCATTTTTTTCATCCATCAGTCTTTGATGGGCCATATAGAAGGCTGTTCTGAAATTACCCCCTTGGATGTACTTTTTGGTGAGAATGAACACAGTCCTCTTGCTCTTGTGGATGCTCTGGGAGAGGTTGTCAATCAGGGGACATCCAGGGACCCAGTCTCGCTCCTCCAGACACAGTGTCAATCGGTGATCTCCCCGCTCCTCCAGATGAGGACACATCTCCTTCATCACCCACTCTGACACAGCAGAATCATTTTTGTCAAACATCACAAAGGCGTCATAGACCTCACTTTGAGAAGACAGGCGGCTGTAGCCCTTGAGTTTAGCCCTGCAGAAGTGATAAATGTACCAGACGTCCCACAGGTAGAGGTGACTAGCGATGGACAGAGTAATGAAACTAAGGAGGAGTGAAGTCATGAGAGTGTAGAGGATGATTGATAGGAAGGAGTGCTGGCAGGCTTGTAAGTCCACTGAAATCACAAGATTACCTTTTTGCACTCCTGGAGAAGCACAGGTAACATCGATTCCTAGTCGAGGGATGGTCACCGTGGTCTTGTTTAGCCAAGTGATGAACCAAGAGGCATTACAGGTGCAAAGGAAATTGTTTTTGTGCAGAAGCAACGTGTCCATCTGCTTAACAACATTATCTGGAAAGCTAGATTGCTCAATATGCTTTATAAGATTGAAGCTAAGATCTAGATATTTTAAACCATAAGCTTCCTGGAGGAAATTTGGTGTGAGTTTTAGGATTCTGTTGTCATGTAAAACAAGTTTTTTAAGTGATGTGGTACAGTTTGACAGCACTCTTGGAACAGAGGTTAGGTAATTTCCACTGAGGTCCAAGACTCTAAGAAATCTCAGAAGTTGTAGTTCCCCCCATGCAAAAAAGTACAGTTTGTTCTTTTTAATGTGGAGCTCAAACAGTTTGTCTGGCAGACCACTGAAGACTTCTCTTCGAACTGAACGAAGATTATTGGAAGAAATGTCTAGTAGTCTCAGATTATGTAATTTTTTGAAATAGTGGATATATCTTGTGTCCCCGTCTCTCCACAGCATATCCAACCTGTTGCCTCTGAACTCCAACTTCTCTAAAGATTCACTTTCCATTTCTGTGTTGGTGGAAGTAGAAATCTTGTTGTGATTCATTAGCAGTATCTTGAGTTTTTTTAAATTCTTAGTGAAATTAAGCATATGAGTCAAGCCCTCTGATTCAAAATAATGATTGTTTTTACTTATATCCAAGATGACCAGATTGCTTAGCTCTTTAAAAGCAGTTGAGTACAACAGGTCCAGGCGATTTGATGAGAAGTCCAGGTACTGTAAATTAGTCAGATTGCTAAACTCAGATCCGTTCAGGCTTTGGCTCATTGCGTTTCCTGAAAGATTGAGACACCTCAACTCCTTCAGGTTTAAAAACCTTGAATGCAAGAAAAATATGTTGTTTCTGCTCACATCCAAGGTTTTGCCAAAGTCGCTGCATTCCTTCTTGACAAATAATGTAACGATTCCAAGTTCCTTATCTTTGTATTTGCAGCTGCGAGCATATTCATCATATCTGAAATAATGAATCTCTCTCACTTCCTTGTTCTGGAACTGATCAGCTGCTGACATGGGGGACCACAGCATAGCCTCTCCCCCGTTGAAACTAAACGCATTTTGAGCATCAGAGGGAGATGATATTTTATTATCGGACAAACTGATTATACGAAAGCTTTTTAACTCCATTAAAATGCTGAGGTTTGCCATTTTGATAAAGTTTGTGCCGAGGTCTAGAACTGTCAGATTTGGAAGACGTTTTAAGGGAGCAATGCTTTCTGGCTTTAGTTGCTGAAACACATAGCCCTTTAGTCTGAGAATTTCAAGAGACATGAGGGAGGAGAAACTGGAGTTCAATCTAAGAGTTTGAGGATACCTCTGGAGCTCATAGTTAAAAGACAAGTCCAGTTCTTGTAGCTTGCCAAGAAACTCAGGAAAGTTTGTCGACCCAATATCTCTGGCTAAAAAGTTTGATGAGAGATCAAGCACTCTCAGATCCTTTGTGCTAGTGAACCATTCAGGTAATATACATGTCAGGGAGTTACTGTGCAAACGTAACGTTTTTAGTTTTGTCAACATTTTAAAAGCTCCCTTACTTATTTTTAGGGGTGCATTATTTGGGCATGGGGTGCATGGGAAAGGGGCATTGTAGCATCGAGGGCAATTTCCACTAATATCTAAAATCTCAAGATTTGTCAAGTTTTTAAAATCATCATCAGAGACCTCTTGGATGTTGTTATTGTATAGATACAGTTCTCTTAAACTTACAGGCAGCCTATGGGGAATAAAGGATAAGTTGTTTGACTTAAGGGACAGCAATGTTAGGTTTTCCAATTTTAAGAATGCACCATCTTCTATGCCATAGGAAACATTACAGGGGTTGCGATAATAGCAGTTTTGTCCCAAGTAGAGCACTTGAACATTTTGGATTTCGGAAAGATTTTCCTTAGAAATATAAAAAATATGATTCACTTCTAAACTCAGAAGGACAAGGTTTGAAGGTAAGCCTTTAGGAATGCTATCAAGCTGATTCCCATCTAGATACAGTGCCCGTAGATTCCTTAGTGCAGTAAATGTATCCTCCGCAATTGTCACACTTTTTGTGCACACGTTGTCCTTCGGGCCAATTTTGATAGGTACGCAGTTGCACCTCATGTCAATCTCTGTGAGGTTGTCCAGACCGTGAAAGGAGGTTGAGTTCAAATTTGGAATATGGTTGATGGTGAGAGTCAGATTAGTAGTCTCTCCTGGGATGGCGATGGGGACGTCCTTGAGACTTCTTTCAGTGCAGTCCACTTTCACTGCTGTCCCATTGTTGGCCTCGCTAACATCGCATGGCAGAGTTTTTGGGTAGGAGATGGCACTTGTTGCTTGAATACAATGACCCAGGCCCAGCAGGACCCCACACATCTGCACAAAAACAGGTGACATTATGAAAAGCATGCACAGTGCTAAATATACATGACTATTTCAAATTAGTCCAATTTAACATATTCTACTTTACAATGCAATAAAACACAAATAGTACATTTCAACATTTTGCATTTTAGTGATCTACATTTTCATTGAAAACTTAATAGTTAAGCTCATAGAGTTTATTATGTAAATTCTGATATATTTCAGTCATTTGTTTCTGTTATTTTAGATTATGGATTACAGTTGATGCAAAAATATAGCCACTCACAAAAGATTAGAAACAACCAACAAAATAATAGTCTGCTGAGAAGTCCATCCATGTACTGCACAGTATATGCACAGTAAACCTATTTAGGGCTCCTGCATGACATAAATACTGCATGAGATGGAGGCTTTCAGCTTGTGGTGTTCTCAAAACCCAGGCTGCTTTATTAGTCACCTTTATTTTGTTTGCTTTGTTGGTCCTGAAGTCTCTCGTCTTCCACTATAACACTTGATCCAACCGCAGTTCATGACTAGCCAATCTCCTCTAGACTCTTAGTTTTTTCTTCACAATCCCTTCAAAGCTGCAGTTACAACTATTGCTTTTGAAACTTTTTCTAACACAATTTTTCCTTCCACTCACCTTTCTGTAAATATTCTTGGATACATTGCTCTTTGACAAGCCAATTTCTTTAGAAAATACATTTTTTACCTAGTAGTTATGTCAACTGGGTTTTGCATGACTGTGTGTAAAATGTCTAGTTTTATACAAATTTGATGTTACCAGCTGTAAGCCATAGCGATCAACATTAACAGAAAGAAATGCTTAAAATATGTCACTTTGTGTTAAATTACTCAAATAACATTTTTAATGAAATTCTAATGTATAATGAATATATAAGAAGTGACGTATGTCTCACTTACCAGGTGGAGAAACATATTTTTGTAGGAGTATACAAATGTGGCTTGCTGCTGCTGTCAGCAGAAGAAGAATGCTGAAAGAGCTGGACTGCAATCAGCGCTATAGTAATAACATGAAAGTAACAGGTGGCTATGTAAACCTATTGTGTGTATAATTGGACAGCATCACTTCCCTATTGTTTTAAACCTCACACATCAAAATTGTTATTCTTGCACATTTTTTATTGCGACTGTGCGACTGTGTTTGTCTTTGTTTTGTAGGCATATGCTGAGTGATAGAATTTTATTTAGTTGTAATATAGAGATAACGTTTTTGACATTTTCTCCAACTACAAAATATAGTGTGGAGAAAATGTCCAACTACACAGCTAAATAACTAAATGGTTTCATTTCTCTGAAAGTTGATGGGGGAAAGTGAAATTGATAGTTAGGATTTGGGTTTGAAAATTTACATTGTAAATGGCGCAGAATCTTTTTTCAGCCATCTGTGGCTCATTTGTGGCTTCATAGCTGAACGCCCAACACCCCCACATGTTCACATAACGTACATGTTAGTTCCTTCAACCACTGGACAAAACTGAAAAATCTCACTGTTGCCATTATAGAATTCACAATCGGTGGTTAAACAAATATGGACAAACATTTTCACTTATTTATTTAATAGATTTATTTAATAGATTTTGGGCTAAACCCAATGTTTTTTCTGCATCTGATAAGATGGCCAAATCCATTGTTATAAAGATACATTGCTTTCAAATGTATCCTGATTATTGTAGATATGAATACATGTAGCATTATATTTTTAAAATAAATGTAGCAGTTAAAATGTTCTACTATTTTTCAGGAAACAAAATCATAAGATAAATTTATTTCCCATTACATTTCAATTTGTGTACATCAAACATTCTCCTGAATAAGGCCCATTATAGAAAACTTATTGGGACTTCTTCTAAGCCTGGAGTCATAAACTGCAATGTCACCACTAACTCAAAAGCTTTCAAAATAAAGTTTATCAATATATCATATTAAGTTTCAGCTTAGTGGATGAGAGGTCAAAAGAGTCATTTATGGATAAAAACAAAAATTATGTAATTGAAGAGTAGAAAAAAAAATGCTCTTCAGACTGCAAAGATTGTTGACTTCAGTGTGGATCTTTTGATTGATATTATATATGGGTTTTTATTGTTTTTACTTTGGTTAATGCTTTTGTCCTTTTGTAGCGCTTTTGATATTTACATGCATTATAAATACATTATTGTTAAAATCTAGAACTAGAAAATCCATCCATCCATCCATCCATCCATTTTCTGTTCACCCTTGTCCCTTAATGGGGTTGGGAGGGTTTGCTGGTGCCCATCTCCAGCTACGTTCCGGGTGAGAGGCGGGGTACACCCTGGACAGGTCACCAGTCTGTCGCAGGGCAACTAGAAAATCTCACTGAAAATTTATGCAAGATTGAAAGTCTAAAAGACAGTTGTTTTTTTTCCCTGAAAGTGCTTCATAATACATTCAGTCATTCAACCATTCAAGCTACTGCATTGTAGCTGTCTATAACTGAAATGGCAGTGACATAATAATCATCCCAAAAATTATTCAAGTGTAAAAAACTATTTGGTAAAAAAAAAGGTTATTTAAATAGCTGAGTGATTATTTGATCATATCATCTCAACTAGTTTATGAAAATAAATACAACATACAGTGATGTGTAAATTCTGGTTTTCTGAATAAAACATTAAACTGAGTAAAAAAAACAAACATCAAATTAACAAAATAAATTCAGCCAGAAGAAAACACATTTTCAAATCTCGTTTTAGACATAAAGCTTTTGAAACCAATGCTAACCAAATGTGCACAGTGTCAGGCTGGTGCAAAGTACATATTGGTAAGATTGCCTCTAAAAGTAATGCTAAAATTTATAATGAAAATACCATTCTCTTAAACCCCTTTATTTTTATATCAGACATTTCCAAAGACAAGAAATGTTTTACTTATTCCTTTTTTCAGTATGCTTTTCATATCTTACATTCATTTTCAGTGCAAAAAACACTGAGGTCTCTGTAAATAACAGTCCATTGCAAACCTGAACATAGTTTTTAGCTTAATTAGTAGCAAATTAATATCTTTTGCATTAACTGCTATGACAGTTTTGAAATTAAAAAGATGGTATGGGTAGGTTGCATTGTTTGTCCCTTTCAGACTAGCTGTTATCATAAGAATCCGAGAATAATTTATCTGATTTAATGCTAAATTACGCTACAGAAGAGAGTTATTTACTGCATTTAAGATATCTGCTAATAAACCATCCATCCCATCCATCCATTATCTAATACATTTATCCTTACAGGCTCTAAATCAGTCAGCCAGCAAGGGGCAGGGCACACCAGTCCATCGCAGAGCAACAATAATAAACTGTTCAGCCTCAATTCAAAATGTGAGCCACAACTGCACAGACAAAAAAGACTGTTACAGCTGACATATATTTATGTTATTGTTTAGCTTAAAAAATAACATAGTTCTGAATCTTCCAAAACTATGACCATGGCTGTCGACTTGTTTACCTATTTCTCCATTCTCATGCATTTCTCTCTGCGACAGACTCATGCAAATTCAAACAGAACATGATCATTATTAATGCAAATGTTTTAAGACCACTCAGACTTGAACAAATTCAAAAATCGTGAATTATTGAACTGAGTTTCTAAACTTAGGGTTAAAAAACTTTCCTCATGTAGAATGCAGTTTGAAATACAAGGTTTCATCATTCAGGTTTCACTGAATAATGAAACATGAATAACTGCAAGAATTCAGAGATGTCAGAAATGACTGCCTTAAGGAAAAATATAGCCAGACAAAAAAGGACAGCATGTGGTGTACAACACAAATAAACTATAATTATATGAGAGAAGGTTTTTAAAAGTTTAAATTTTTTTAATGATGTTGAGAAAAATACAGGAAAGTACTCAGTATTCATGTGTAAAATAGTCAATAAATCAAGTGAGGCAGCAAATAAAATTTTATGTATTTCTTTAACTTTAAATATCTTGTCCTGTGCAATGAATTGTCTAAATATAGTGTAAGCATTTCTCCAACACAATACATATTTATACAATTAAAAAGAAGGTGCTTTTCAGGTTGTAATAATTTACATCTTAGTCTCCTAATGAAATCAATAAATCATTAAAATAATCCTTATGTAATTTTTTTTAGAATATACTCGAGGGAAGGGTCATTATTCTCTTCATTAGGGTCTGGATATAATCTCTTTAAAACATTATTTGATATAATTTAATTTTTTCTGTAGATATTAAAATAGTGTATACACAAGGCAAGATTTTATTCGCAGCAGTTCACATTGGTTGTTAAACCCACGTCTCTTATGTATGGCTTAAAAATCAACAATCAGAACACAGCAACAGCTTTTTTGTTGAGCAGTGAATTTAGTGAGATAGTTAGCGTGTTTATAACAACAGACATGGTGGCAGAGTAATGTATCAATGCGTTCACACTTTGGTCACCGGGAGAGCCTCCTGCAGCTCCCTCAGCAGCCTTTAGCAGACACACGTAGTTCATGATGACCTTGTCCACCTTGGCCACCACCTCCCTGCGTTCGCTTTCGGTGTTCAGGACCTCCGCCAAAGACATGCAGGCTTGCGCTAAGCAGCACAATGTGTGGAAGCTGTGCGTCAGAGTGAGCAGTAGCTCCTCCGGGCTGCTGTACTCTGTGGACATCTGACTGCAGGCACTGTTCAGCACTTTGGCCTGCAGCAGCAGAAGCTGGGACAGCGTCTCCATGTCGGTCTCACCCATCTCAGGTATGTCACTACTGGACCTGTGTCTGACACTGCAGTGCAACACGCTAATCATCTCTAAGGCATCCTTCCGTGCAAGTGCAAACCCTGTATGAAGGCTGTACGTTTTTCCCTTCATTGAGTGTACATGAGCGAGTCTGTCTTTGAGACTCATCTCGGTCATAGATGTATCAGTCTGTTCAGCCTTGTGGTCTGCTTTCTGGACTGTTTTCCCCTTGCGACTTGATGAAGTCGGACTACTAGAGAGCAGAACTTGTGAAGATATCTCTGTATCTTCATAACTACCTTGAGTAATTGGAATTGGCTTTCTCCTGAGGAAGCAGTGACTAAATGGCCCGTGACACCTCCATGTTGCATCTGGCCTTGGAGCTATTGACTCTGATGGAAACAGTAAGACTCCGGTTAGCGACCTTCTCTCTGCTGAATCGGAGCTGACTGAACCCTGGGACAAGCTTTTGGGTAGGGTTTTGGCAGCATATGCCCTCTTCACTTTTGGGGAATCTTGGGGCTGCAAATTCTGACTGCAAGTCTTTCCAGTGAGCGTGGCTTTTGTCCTTTCCTTAAGTGCTTCTAAGCTCCTGGAACCTGGCATTAAGGTGCTCCAGCTCCTTCTGAGCATGTGAACCCTGTGCGGCTTCCTGAGGCTTCTTGTTGGGTCACATGATGACGGGTCAGGCTCAGGGCTGGCCAGTGTTACCTCACTAGACTTCGTGCTACTTCGTAATGATGAAGGTGATATGATGGTGGAGGTGGTACTGGTCTCGTTACAGAGAGATAAAGATGAGTCTTTCCCAGCCTTCTTCAGCTGTGTGCAAGCTACACTAGGGGTATTAGGAAAACAGAAAGAACTGTTAAGTATTTCCCTGCAGCAATCAAGTATTTCATTTATTATTTTTTTAATGTACATGACTAGATTATTGTAGACAGAATATAAAGTAAGAATATACTATCATTCTTATACAAGAGGCAAGGCCATCGGCTTACTTATCAAAACAAGATACACTCACCAGCCACTTTTAGTAGATACACATGCTCAGTGGTTTGCCAACAACAACAGAAAATTTGTCAATAACATGGCAAGAACCAGTGGTTGTTCTCTTTCTTTTATTTATTAATGTCTTAAAAATAAGAAGTTTACACAACAAATGAGTGCTATCTCTTAAACAATGAGGCTGTGAAGTCAAATCAGAGAAAAGAAAAAAAAAAAAAAAAGAGACATGCGCACTGTGTTTCACACGGACCTAAAAGAGGGACGGACAAGGAAGAAAAAAAAATGGAAAAAGCCAAACAATGAGAACAGGAGGTTGATCAGAGGTCCTGGTCAACTTGAGCAGATCAGGATAAAACTGAATCTGTAGACGGGCGGAGAGGCAGCCGGTAAGACAAGTGTACCTTTAGGAGATCGGACTGCAAGATTGTGTATGTTTAGCTTTGCGATTGCGCATGTTTAGCTTTGCCGGCTCATTAACGCTAATTAACAGCAGCGTCTGAATTGAAGCGGTGGATTGCGACGGTGAAGTTTGGCGTTGACTGATTTTTTTTTTTATGATCAAACTGATTGCTGTATTATTTAATAGTGGACTTGAGTGTTAAATTAAACTATTAATTAATTTAGTATTATATTAAGAACAATAACAATTTAAAGCTATTTATATTTATAAAATAAATGTTTATGATTAATATTGGGAAGCAAATGTTTATATATTTAAATGAATGTAAAAATGATCTAGATGTAAATATTACTATGAAATGTATTTTAAAGTTAGAGAACTTAAGTTTAGTTACTTGTTCATTTAACTTTAATTGCTTGTGGGTTTAATTCACTGTGGTTTGTTTAGTATTATTTATATAATTATTTCCTTTGTCGTTTGAGTGAAAATTAATTAATGTAACTTACATACGGATTAGTAATTATTTGTTTTCTTTTGGGTTGTTTAAAGGTTTTTACCTGCTTCTGGACCAATCATGATCTTGTCCTGACACTAATGAATAAACGGAGGATAAAAAAGATGAAAACTGCTTGGTCCTTTGAGTAAAACCCTGTTTATTAAAGTCTGCATCAGTTTATCCATCCCTTCTCAAGTGGTGAAGCTGCACAAATCAGAAAAGAACTTGACACTTGGGGTGAAGAGAAGATGACAAAAAAATATTTTCAAATGGAAAAAACACACAGAGAGACTTTTGAAGAAAATTATAGAAAAAGGAAGATGAGTGTAAGTTGGGGTTTGTGTTTCAGGGCAGCAATTAGAAATCCTCCTTTTACTGTTAACTTGACTAGATAATGACTGCAGAGGTGGAAAAATATACATTCAGGACCTGATTTGCATTTTGTTGGGTTAAAAGTACAAACTTTACTGTCTTTTGTCAGGATTTTATGTGGCAGGAAGGCGTAACCAGACTTAGATCTTTAAAGCTTTTTATGACTTTACAGCAGCGATTCTCCTGGAACAAGAAAAAGCCCTGATGATCTGGACAGAAACTCAGGAAACACCAATCTGAAGAACTCAAAGAACTCTGAAGGTTGTAATAATTAACGGGAACTATAGTGCGTGTTGATAAAAAGCAGCTAAAACATCCTGAAATCATTTAATATCCTTTGTTTTTG
Organism: Girardinus metallicus; assembly: GCA_903067095.1. Classification (NCBI taxonomy): domain Eukaryota; kingdom Metazoa; phylum Chordata; class Actinopteri; order Cyprinodontiformes; family Poeciliidae; genus Girardinus; species Girardinus metallicus. The sequence continues at coordinate 1,106 of CAEGAE010031836.1, read as the reverse complement.
TGTTTATGGATCTATTTGTTAGCCTTTTGAACCGAGTCTGTGTCAGTTGTCGGCGTTTTACGGTAATCCAGCCACAATGTGGCGACGGCAAAAGCTGAGAGGAAACGTGACAGTCGGCTGGTTGTTCAGCAGGAAATGAGTCATGATGTTTTATGAAAACTGTGTTTTGTTGCGTGTTCATCGATGCCAACATGATCACAATGCTTGATCTTTTTGAATTCTGTATGAAAAAAATAAAACTGCTGCTATAATGAATTAAAACTAAACAATATTTAACTAAGAAAAACTGAAACGCTAATTAAAACCAGCTGAATTAGACAAAACGGCACAAGAAATTAAAACTAAACTGAAAAACCCAGAACTTTTATCACTTGCTGCTTCCAAACAGAATTGGGGACATTCAGATTAAATCCATGATATTGTTGATGATAAATTAGTTTGAAAATGGCTGCTTTCTGTTTGCGTTTGCTTGTATGTAAGTAAACTTGGATTTTTTTTTATTCTTTTCAGAGATTTTTAAACAGTGTTTGAGTCTCAGAAACCTCCTTCAAGCCGCTGAGCAACAGTCTCCAAACAACCTGCATGCAGCACACCTGTGTGTTTAAAGTGGAGCAATGTTGTCATTTTTTCCTCACAGAAACTGGCACTTTTATGATTTACACACCTGTATTTTAATTTCCTTTTCAAATATTCGGTATTGTGAAATAAAATTAAGTCTAAATAAATGTTAGAGAAACAGCCAGGTTTCCATATGATGCTTTATTTCTTGTGTGTTTCTATTAATAGAAGGTTTATGTTGATGTGATCTTTGATCAAAGCCAGAAATTAGGAGTAAACTTCCAGCTCAGTGAATGAGAAATAAACACGGCTGAGACTGATATTTCTGGCTGCTTCTTTATCCAACATTTTGCTGGTTTTTGTGAAGTTCCTCGCTTGTTTTATCTTTCATTCTTTCATGCGTAAATCTTTATGACGTGTGGAAGCAAATTAACGCCTCCTTCTGCCCTGCAGGCATTTTTACAACGCTTTTGTCAGGTTCAAAACACCTTAGACATTATTAAACACACTGAAACAGAGAAGAGACAAGAGAGTAAGTAACTTTGTAC
>CAEGAE010031834.1:0-24242 GCA_903067095.1 Girardinus metallicus | reverse complement strand
GAAGCTGAATGCTGCTTCTCCTCGTTTGGTTCTGGTTCTGGGGATGCAGAGCAGAACCAGAACCAGAAGACCTGAGGGGTCTGGAAGGTTGGTACAACAACAGCAGATCTTTAATGTATTGTGGTGCTAAACCGTTTAGTGATTTATAAACTAACAGTATTTTAAAGTCTATTCTCTGAGCTACAGAGAGCCAGTGGAGGGACTTTAAAACTGGTGTTATGTGCTCTATCTTCCTGGTTCTAGTGAGAACGCAAGGGTGTACAGTTTTTTTCTTTTACTTGTGTGTGAAACCATCTTAATAATTGTGGGAGCTGCAGTAACAGACATGGACACAGTTCTTGGCAGCCCTGGTAGAGTTGTGTACATGCTTTTAAATGAAGTAGCATAAACGCACTCCGAACATTTTAGAAAAGTATAATCTTCAAACAAAGTGTCTTCTGCTCATTCTGCAGGTTTCCTATGGAGTTTAGATCTGGGGACTGAAATGGTCATGAAATTACTGTTGTGTGTCTAATGGCAAAGTTTTCTGGATGTGATACCAAAGTTCTGTGGGAGAGAAAAGGCCTCACAGCACCTCACTGTACATAAGCTTTTGCATGACATGCTTTTCCCCATGTTTGTCTCTTTTTATTCCATCTCCACCTAGTTTGTTTGCAAAAATGTAAATATTTTTTTGTCTCATCCGAACAAAGCACACAGCTCCAGGAAACGTCCCAGTGGAGTTTACAATTTTATCCTTGTGATGGTAGGAGAAAAACAATGTCAATTATGTTTTAAACAATAGTACATTGAAAACCTGAGGCTATGCTAACACTAATTATAAAAATAGTAATAATGATAATATTAGGACTAATCATTATAATCATCCATCCATCTCAGTAGTAATTTACCTTGAGGAAAGGTTCATCATGGACATGCTAACGACATGTAACAGGTCAACACAGATACTAACAAGACAAACAACCACTCATTACATGATGTGTGACCCTGAAATTGGTTTAGTGTCAGAGGCAAAAAACCCCAAAGTGGCATTTCTTCCATGGTTCAAGCATATTCTCCACTCAGCTTATGCTAACGTTCCCTTTCAGCTTGCTAGCTTTTAGCTTTCCAATTAGCTATTCTTTAAATTAGCAATAATCCTGCTAGCAGCAATCCAGACAGGACGCTTAAATTTTCTAGTTTGTGTGACCTCAACTCTTTGCTAGCCTGTAATACAACATTCCCTTTCTCAATGCTTTGTCACTACGTAATGCGCCAGTCTGACGCTATGAAGCTTACTGGAAATTGCGACTACGGCTAATGTTCTGCTACACATGGAAAACATAGGCAACATTAGTTTTATCTGTGCTATCACAGCATTATAAAGATCAAATTGTAATTATCAAAATCATTATATGAGACAATAACTAAATTTATGTTATTTTTGCAAACTGTTACACCTAAAAATATGATTTAACTTACAAAGACAGAATGATGTAACACGGTGATAAAACAAATGGGTCCTGGAAAGGTATTCGAAGCATCATCAAATTCCTTTTTTTTTAGTAATTTGCAAATAAAACCTTTAAAGTTTCTTAAAAATCAATAATTAAGCACTAAAACAAACCAACTGCAGTGTGGTTTATCGTTACAATCAATCACAGATGAATAAGTTAAAACCTAAATACAACAGGAGGTAACCTAAACCTAAACAATGATGTGGATGTGGAAGTGTCTACTTTTCACCTGTGCTTCCTCTGGAGCATCTTGTGTCTTAAGCAATGTCTCTCTACCCACAGAGTGTGTGTCTAAGTCATGTGGTGAAACACACACTCATACACACCTATGTACGGCGACACCATGCACCTGGCTGCAGCTTGACAAAAGTTTATCAGAGTCAATCTTGTGGAAACCAACAACGCAGGTGTCATTTGTATGCGTGTGTGTGGGGGTGTGCGTCTGTGCGTGTGTGTGAGAGAGAAAGACAGAGAGAGAGAGAGAGAGGCATCCTTTCCCGGCTGACATCAGCATTGCTGTCGTGACATTCAGCAGCGTTTGTGGTTGAATTACATCTAAATGGTGGATTTAAATCACAAGAAAGAAATTATTTAGATTTTATGGGACAGAACGGAAAAAATTTGAAAAATGCAGCAAGCACTAAAATTGGTTTTCCTGTGGTTAACAAACACACAAAAAATGACATATTTAAGCATTTCCTGAAATAAGTGAAGAAAAAGCAAAGAAACGCCAATGATTCATCGCAGTACTTTAAGTTGTGTAAAAAGAAATATGAATATTCCTTCTCAAATTCACATTGGCTGTGACTAGTTTTAAAAATGTTAACTTATAACAAGAAACTAAGCAAAAGAAAGTCAACACAGACAGAGAAGAGCACTGGAATGCGTATGAGCTAACAGCAACAGAATCTAATTTCACATTAACTTCTAGGATTAAGAGTAAATCCTATAGAAGGTATTTAATTACATCTAATCAGCATTAAATCTTTGTGTGTGTGGGTGTGTGTGTAGTTACATGGGGAAGTCCTTTACTTTTCTGTGTTTGGGGATGCCAGGTTCAGAGGAAACCCCTCCTCTATCTGCCTCCCACGCATCCACCTACACAGTGGAAACATCTCTTTGAAAGGTGCACACACGCACGCACGCACACACACAGGCCACATAGTGTTTCATCAGAAGGCTGCATCCCGTATTCAGGCAATTTATACATAAAACCTCACAGACATTTTGCGCTTATAATATAACCAGCATCATAATCCCTTCTGACACATTTCAGCCTAAGATTCTACCTAAAAAAATAAACTCAAGCGAAACGTCTGACTACATGCACATTTCGTTTCTTTTAAAGTGACAGAACTGGTGCAATTACTTTCAGATTTTTAGCCGGCAGACTGTTCGCTGGAAATGACCTTATCAGATTTCTCACAATTACAGAAAACAACACCGAAAGCATCCACAAACAGACCACAAAGAGCTTTGTAGAGCATCTTGCCTTCTCCCCACTTGATGCTACAAAAGCCTTCCTCAGAGCATGTCATAGCATGCATTTATGTCAACACAAGGGCAGCGAGAAAATTTGTGACCTATGATCTCCGTCTGCGCAGACTTTGATGGGTGTAAGAACGAGATATTTTATCTCCTAGCTAATAATAACCCAATCTCTTGTTTTAATTGAAACTTACAAAGTTGGAAATTGCATTTATGCCACACAAACCTATTGTTCAAGAAATGACCTTATTGACAAGATCACAATGGCAAATGGAGATCAACTAAGAATATCACTTATAGTCATTTATGATGGATAAATTCAGAAATACGTACAGTCACACAATATGCACACTCGCATCCTACACACATCATTGAGGATGTGGAGGAAACACACAAGCAGCGCAGCAACACAGGGCTCCCTGTGTGGTGGTGGTGGGTACTCTCCGAAGACATACACCCACAAACATACAGCTTACAAGCAACGCAAAAGAAGAGAACATGGAGTACTCACTCCATATATGGCAGCATACATTGTAACCACCGTATAAAAAAGAAAGAAAGAAAAAAAAAGAAAAACTGCGTGTGTGTGTGTTGGCCAAGTTCAAAAACTTCAGCAACGATCAAACCAGTCTTACTTCCGATTTGTAGATCACGCCATTCGCCTTTCTTACATAAAGATGGTTTTCAACGACAACAAAGATGCGCTTTTTTCCGAAGTACAACCACCTAAGTAGGTGTCAGTACTTTGACGGTGAGTTTGTAAGAAGGCTATTATTTAAAGACACACACAGGCCCTGGCAAACTGTTCTCCAACTTCAAAGACCAACACATTCTCTGCTTGAAAAGAAAGTTTTGCTCTTCTATTGTGGGAAGCAACAACAAGAGTAGAATGTTGTTTCTGGCCAGGTCGTGCCATATTTCACAAGAACTCAAATCCAGAACTCTTGGGAAATCCTCAGAGGTCCATCCCACTGCAGCGTTGGTATATAACACAATGAGACATCCTTCCCAGACGATGTGTCAAGAACAAGCAGTGAGAAGTCCCAAACCAGGGCTGCTACAACAGAGTAAGATCAATTGTCTTGAGAGAAAGAACAAATTTCCTTATTCTTGCAGGATGTGTATAGGATAGATGCATCCATGCTCTGATGCACCTGAATCGAATGAATGATTCCTTATGGTCCAAGTACATCAGAGTAATAGGATAGGAAGGGAAAGAAAGGGAAATGAAAGGCACACAGGTACACCTAAAAAGTGTTTACAATACTACTTATAAATAAGTCACTTTTTGCAAAGTAAGAAACACTCTACAATAATGGAAAAATTATGATGACACCACTTTGTGCATTTACAGCACTACGGGTGCCACTGATAGGGGTGTGCAATATTGCAAATTTTGGTATTTATCCGATAACACGTAAATACAGACCTCGTATCGTCAATGCCAATAGTGATACCATTACTTTAAAAGAAAAATATCCCTATCATTGAATAATTTAGTGATTGGACTTCAGTTAGTTGATTATGGTTTTGATAAAATACAGGACAAAGATTTTAGACAAATGAAAGTGTTGTTTTTATTAATCACCATAGAAAACAATACTCACCTTGGTATTGATCAATATTTAGATCGATACACTCAGCCTTAGCCACTACATTAACTCTCTATGCCTGCATCGTCCAAGACTGACAATATTTGGGGCCTGCCAAAGCAATGCATAGGACAGCATTGCTTTGCAAGGCATTGGAAAGCCTCCCATGCAATTCATGGAAGGCACCTATTAGGCTGCGTTCAAACTGCAGCCTGAAGTGACCCAATTCCGATTTTTTGTCAAATCGGATTTTTTTGCCTTGGTCGTTCACACTTCCAAATATGTGGCTCGCATATGTTCTGTAATGTGAACAGGAAATGACCTGAAAGTGTCCCGCATGCGCAGTAGAGGGCGCAATAGCATCACCTAGATGGAGAGAGTGCTCAGTGTTTTGCCAACAGCCATAAAGAAGTAGTGCTCAGTGTTTGCTGAAGTAAACATGGATGCTAACAGCAGAGCATAGCTTGCAATTTTGAAGTTGTTGTCCGATTGTCCATATTAAAAGTTAATCCTAATTATTGTCTGCCGTGATTGTTGTTTTCCTTCCCGCTTGCACGTATCAGGGTGCAGAATAGTGCACCTACTAGCATGTTGACCTACATGCTAGTAGGTCAACATGCTAGCCTCCCACTAGAGAGGCTAGCATGTTGTTAGTGATAATGTTAGCACTAACATTAGCAGTGCAACACCTCTCTCTCGCATTAGGCTTTTCTCTTAAATAAGCATTTTAATTATTTTTTTAAACTTATTAGCCATGTTTAGTATATTGATGAATACACATGCCATTCATACTCCACATGCCACTGACAGCCCTTCGGATAACATCATCATTTTGGATCATTTTAGCTTACACACTTATGTTTGCATGCTGAATGGATTCAGTTCACATCGGACAATATAACATTGATACTCCACATGTTAGCTAAGCTTAGCATTGATACTAATTTTTAGCATCAGAATGCTATATTAAGGGTTAGGGTTTCTTCAGTATTTCTAGTTTTTCCTACAGTTCTCCCTTTTCCAACCACCTTGCAGTTGTTCTACTTTGTTTGGTCCCTTTTGGAAGGGACGTGCTTTGTCAGAGGTGGCTTTCCTGATGAGCTTCTCCAACTGCACAAAATCACAGTAGACAGTTGCGATTGCCAGTAATTCACAAACATGCATGTGTATGAATAGACCTCAAGATTAAAACCACCATACAGTGGAAGCTAATTTAAGATGCTTGTATTTGAGATCTCTTTAATTCGGTCATGATTAAATGACCCGTAATCTGACATAACCAAAAAGTATGTCTCTTATTCAAAGTCAAAGTCTTTCATGACTTGTTGAGGCAAAAGAGTGCAGTACATGTGAAAACTGTTTAAAGATGCTTTAGCGGTATACCAACTGTTGTGAGTCAAAGTTTCAGTTTCCAGTATCACTCTAAACAAAAAGAGTTGAGAAGAAAACATGTTGTTTTTCTGTTTTTAAACTTTACCCAAATGAGAGATGATGTGTCACATACTGAAAATAATAAAATGGACATTTTATGTATGATACATCGTCATATGTGGATGTAAAAAGTGTTAGTCAGTTTAGCATTGCCCCTTTTCTGAGTATAGTATTTTTTCTCTATACACTCAAAAAACTGAAATCAGAGAATTAGTTGTGCTCTCCAGGTTATGCCACTGTTGGAACACACAGATCTTTTCAGTACGAATGGCAGATTGTTGCAAACCATATCCGGGTTTACTAATGAAGTTGAGATTTTAGAAAACTTTTAAATCACTGAACATGTCAATCAAGTGCTATGTTCTTTATGTTCTTTACAAACTAATGAAATAAAATGGTTTTCTAGTTAGGCTTTACTAGGCTCTTGCATTTTATTGTAGTATTTTTTAAGTGAATTTTAAAGTGTCCTTTAAGCATACTTTTTTTCATATCTTAAAACAAGTTTTAAAATAAACCTTCCTGTATGGAGAAGGTGTATTTTTACTTTCTTTTAATGCTGATATCACAGAATGGTCATGCAACATAATGGGATGCTGAATACGCTTTACATATCAAAGACTAAAAGTAGAAATAATTGGTTATTGTTGGTATTTTTTATTTGTTGTTGGCAGGAATTGGGACAAAGTTTTGAGAAGAGGACAAATAACTAAATTCTGAAAATGATCTAAAAGGCAAGATCAAGAAAAGATCCTAAATCACTGATGTTTCCAGAGTGATGCAAATGGTGCTAGTTTACTCCGGTACAATTTAGATGAACGGCCATTTTCGTGGTCGATTTGGAGTTCTGCTACTCAGTTTCCATTTTCATTTGATGGGCAGCAGAACCGTGCTGTGTGAGATGTTTGGGTTAAACTTCAAAACTTTCTTCACTGACCTGTCTGCTGTGTTCTTTTAGTCTTCATGATGATGCTTGTTTTTTAATGTTCCCGATCAAACTTGTGAAGAAACGACTTAGCTACACTGACAAGACAGATCATTTCTGTAGAGAGTTGGTTGAAATGAGGTTTTTATTAGAAGTGTCAGAGTAACTAATACAACTACATGTCACAGATTCCAAATTTTATAGAAAACCATTGAAAAAAATGATTCCGTCTCCTTCCACTTCTCGGCAGTGTTAGGTTTAACTCATAAAATCTCAACAACATAACGGTTGTGGTCGTAACGTGACAAAATGGGAAAAAGTTCAAGGGGTACTAACGTTTCCGCAAAGGCACTGTGTGCGTTTCGTTTTGCGAGAAAACAGGCAGAGTCTTCGACCGATTTTTTTCCCTTGAGCGTTTTCCTTGGCCTAGAGTCCTTTCGCACAGCGCCATCAGACGCGTAGCTAAAGATGCAGCCACGAGGACCAGAGAGCTGAGGAAGAAGGAAGCACCGCTGATGAGGAAGGTTAGTGCGTAGTTCCCAGTCTGATCTACAAACCAACCTGGTGAAGAAGGAAGAAATAGAGCCACATAATGATCGACATATTGTTACTAACACTTACCAAGGGGAAATGAACAAAACTAAGATTAGATGATGGGTCAACAGACATGCAAACCTGTTTAATCTGCAAATATATGAAAAAATTATGTTTCTAATATACAAAGAGATACATCTACAATGATTAGGCTCTGGGGGTTTAGAAATTCATTCACTTTTACAAAAAAGAGATATACCAAGTAAACTTACTTGTTTAAAGGGGCAGTACTATGTATTTTTCAGGCATATAGTGCCATGTTGTAGTACAATCAATTAACTCTGTCACCTTCAGTTGTTATGTATTTTTATATATGTACATATATATATATATCAAATATGACTTAAAAGAAATTTGGCTTCATATTTTAACACCTTGAAATTGGTTCTCCGTCTCTTTAAGGAACTCCTGCTCCACCTTCAGGAAGTCATCACAACAAAGCTCGTCTTTTATCCCTTTAACAATGTCTTCACCAGCGTTGAACTGAGGACTGGCTCACATAATGAACTCAGCAGACGTGCAGTTCCATCAGGAGTTTGCTAATTGCTGCTGGCTAGTCTGAAGGAACTAAATGGGGTAGTCATGGGGGAGGGCTGCTTGCTCTGTGAGGCAGAAGCTCAGAAGTTTGGAAACTGCAGTTCAGAGGAGGAGCTTCGTCTTGAAGGCGGCGCTAGGTCCACCCAGGTGTTTTGCACAGCTGAATGGTTGTATGCGTGAAGGAGTCAAGGCAACACTTCAGGTATGTTTTTGATGAGGGAATGCATGATGCAACGCTCAAAAATGTCAACTATACATAAAATTATCCCTTTAGGAAAGTCAGAATAAAAAAAAACCTTATGCGATACAACAATTATTGAGTAACTCTTACCTCCTATAGGTGGGCTGACCAAGTATGGGATGGCATGCAGGAAGTACACCACACCCAAGGCCGAGGCAAGATGGGTGGAGCCCACAGTGTCAGAAGTCACGACTGGTATCAGCGCCACATACGCCCCGTCAAAGTATCCGTAGAGAACAGAAAACGGCACCAGGAGCGGGAAGGAACAGAGCAAGGGCAGGAACATGCAACAAAGACCCTCCATGCTTATGGCCACTATGTAGCTGAGCAGGCGATGCCTCTTTAGGCACCTGGAGGGGAGGAAGACGGTTACGACAGAGCTTTGATTTAACGATTAAAGCCTCCATTTGTCACTCACGTCCTGTCTGTGATCCATCCAAATGTGATGTTGCCCACAATTCCACTGACACCAAATATTGACATGAGGAAGGCGGCGTGCTGGTGCTCCATCCCGACACTCAGAGCGTATGGGACGAGGTAAACTACTGGAACGCTGCAGCCAAACGCCAGAAACACAAAGGACACGGACAGGACCAAGAATCTGGGAATCCACAGGAAGCCAAACTCTTCCTTCGCTTTAACAAAGAAAGATTGGCCTTTGGACAACGGCTGTGAGGATACCAACTGTTCAGTAGGAATTGCTTCTTCGAAGTCGTCTGTCAATGTCACTTCACTGGATATGGAGTTGTCTCTTTTTTCATTAGCGTTCATCCTATTGTTGCTTGACTTTGTCCTTTCATCATTCATGCTGCTGTCCGGAATCGCTGGACCTGATAAACCTGTCTCCTCCAGCATCGTCTCCAGCTTGTTGCTTAACAGGAGGCAGTCTGCCATTTTCTTATCCATCACCCTGGCAGCAGTCGGTTTTGGGCTTGGTAACAGTGCGAAACTCTGCTGAAGCTTGTCTTTTTCAAGTCCAAACTTCTTGTATGGTCCATTGATGATGACGAGGCCCGGTTTGTCCTCTGAACCGGGGATTTGTTGTTGCTTCGGGTCCTCTCGGTCCCAGTCAGTGGTCACTGGTTCAGTGAGTTCAGTTTGCAGCACAGCAGTCATGCAGGCTTTCTCCACGTTTGTCATGTTGTTCTCCCATATCCTTCAGACAGAACAAAACAAACCGAGAAATAAAATGATTGGATACAATGCTCTGCAGGAGTATTGACAACGCTTGATTTTATTAAAGTCTGGACTTGGACCCACAGCGCAAAAAAAATTTAATTCTGCTCATCTGACCAAGCACCTTCATCCACCTGTTTACCACATCGCTTGTAGCTAGCTGCTCCTTGGACTTCAAATGCATTTCTGGACAAACAGTTTTGATAAGAGTGATTTTAGGGCCACAACATTTAGGGGCAGAACTCCATGCAGCAGCATCTCAAGTCCTCAAGCGGAAGTCTTGAGATGTTGTAGGTCTGCAGGTAATTAAAAAAAAATCTGACAACTTCTGCACTTCAGTGAATGGCTCTTTGAGAAGAACGCCAAATTAAGGAAATATCTAAAGATTCACCAGACACAAAATTATGCATCTTCTTTAGTCCTACAACCTGAATTATGAGGGAATTTATCATCCCTTCTCTAGTTGAGCTAGAGAAGGAAGGATACAACTGTGGCATGAGAACTTTAGTAAAAATGAGAAATTCTTCACCCTGGATTTTAGTTTTGCCATTGAATTATTGCAATCAAATAAATGTTGACTTTTTCTTAATGTTTCATTGGGGGAGTTTTCTAAAACTGTAAAAATATTAATTCCTTGTAAGACTTGTGACACTCTCTAACCAGGGGTGATGTCCTTCCTTGAACCCAATTAATTTACTATAAACTGCAATAGTGAGCATCTAGCTCCACCTGTTGACCAAAACAGGTGGAGCTACAACATCAAATAGGAAGTTCTACTGCATAAACTAAGCTTCTCTACCTACAGCATAGGTAGGATATTGACTGGGTTTCTTCCAAGTGTATTTTATTTTAAATGTATTTTCATAATCAGAATCAAGTTTATATTTGTGCACAGACAAAGAGAGAAAACATCATTTTTGTTAAACGGAGGACTGCTTGAATAGCCCATGTCCAGGATGTGTGGGATCTGGACAAGTACTGCAGCAATAAACACCTCTCTGTGGGCCTGGTCTTTTGTTGCCCTCTGGTTGTGTCTTGTTTTTTGGCCGAACTGAACCGTATGGTGATGAACAACCAAATGACAGAGTAAATAATGGCGGTGATGATGCGAAGGGCTGACCTTTCAGCTGGGTTCTGCTCCAGCGGCCTCATCAGAGCGCCACAGATGCACAGGTTGGAAACAAATCCTCCCAGGATGAGCAGAGCTCCTCTCCATGAATAATGCTCGATAAGCAGCTGAACTGCAGGGGCCAGGAGAAAGGTGCCGATGCCGCTGCCTGAACGCAAGGCGCATTGGACGGGACGGAGACATGAACAGAAAGTCATTAGGGTTGATCTGAATGTGGACTAGAGAGAAATTAAAAGGAAGAATTATTTCAGGAGGTCTCTAAAAGTAAAAACAAAATGGTGGAGGAAAGACACAAAATACAAATAAAAAGAACTAAAGGAGGAAGACTTGGTCAGTGAAGTGAAGACGGTCAGTACCAGATAGAGCAATTCCATAAGCTAGAGCTTTCCTCTCATTGAAGTACTTTCCAACCATCGCTATAGCCGTTGTGTAGCTTAGGGCATAGCCAAGACCTGTGGAGGATGAATAAAGAGTTTGTAATTTCCTAAAACCTACTATATTTTGCATGCATGAACTAATGGAGCCATATGGAGGGTAAATCTCAGAATTAATGTAAGGATGTACATTCGCAAGAGCACAATTTACAGTGAGCAACGATAACAATGCTAATCACGCTAATTGCTAATATAAGATGCCATCATGAGCCTACCGTAAATGCTTACATTTTAACACAGACAATGCATCCAAGATGTTTGGATTTGTTGACAATGAAAAACTGTATTAAGTTTTTAAGTTTGATTTGATGGTTTTGGCACAGATACAATAAAACACTTTAAACCGTTTAAAATTTAAACTTAAGACTGAAAGGAATTAGCAAGGTTCTTTATAAAAGCATAAAAAAAATAATTCATTTTCATTTTTTGGTTGTTGTTCTAACAGTTACGAATAGATGCTATAACTTTAATCTTTTCTTTGTGCTTGAGGTACGTTTGTTCACAGATAGATCTCAGCAAATAAAAAAGTTGAAAGAGTGAGAGAGCAAGATTTTCACTTGAATGCAGGAAGTTCCTCTGCTTTCTCCATTTGAGCTTTCAGCCTCTCTCTGTTATAAAATATGCGCAATTTATAAATGTTGGTAGCCTTTTGGAAAACTCAGAGTTAAGGTTAGGATCTACATTCACAAAGGAATTTGCACAAACACAGCTACACTTAGTAACTCTACACATGCTAATCATGCTAATCACTGTAACTGTTAATAAAAGAGTCCAGACAGGTCAAAAAGTTCAACTTTTGTTCTGTTCTGCATCAACAATTCTCACAGCAGCTTCTTACATAGTAAATGACCACTCACAGCAGGAAGGTTAGAAAAAGTACTTTTTAATGCTGCTCATATTTTGCTGTACAGTTCTTAAAGAGAAATTAGAATATGCTAAAAATGGCAGCTTTTCAAAAGCTAGGGATTGATCCTAGCCATAAAATTCTGATTGGTGCAGTTGTAGGTTAAATTAAATCAAATTATTATTTCCTCTAACAGTATTAAAAGCTCGTTTTAAGACATTTCAGGTAATAATTTACCCAAAATGATTACCTAATTTAGTCTGCGGTCACAGATAATAATAATAATAATAATAATAATAATAATAATAATAATAATAATAATAATAATAAAGGTGTTTCCGTGTCATAAATGATTGCGTTCGTACCTGTGAGAATTCCCAACGAAGCATAGAGGAATTCCAGACTGGAGGCGAAGGAGCTGAGGACCAGGCCAGCAGAGGACAGAAGGCCTCCAAGAAACACTGTTACTCTGCAGGACAATCGGTTCCCAAGAAAACTACCGAGAGGAGCTGAGAAAAACAGTTTACTCGCATTTTACATAGATTTCTTTTTTTTAATTTATCACACGTACAGTGCCTTACAAAAGCATCACGGATACCTTTGAATAACTGTTTGACTTTGTTACATTGCGACTATGAACTTCCATGTACTTTATGTGCATTTACTTTAATGTACTTTAATTTTATTTGACAGACCAATTTACAAAAAGGAAAAAAAAAAAGAGAGGTGTTAACTCTTCTGCAAGACACCATATGTATGAGTCCTATAAATGCCTGCATATTCTAAAAAAAAATGCATGTCTTACCGCAGAGCATGGTGGTGCAGTCAATCATACTGTGGATCCAAGCAGTGGTGGAGTAATCTCTCTCAAAGTACATCTGGAACTCCACGAAGAACATGGAAATACATCTGTATGAAGGGACCGGAGGAGAAACAGTTTCAGTCCCCTCAGTTTTACCAGTAACTGTAATGGACTCTGCTTTGTCATTTAAAACTGTAAATTGATCCATATTTGTTGGACACTAGGCTTAGCTTCAGAGAGCATGTAGTACGTTTTTTTAAGGAATAATTTGTATAAATGCAAGAGACAGTGAAGTCATGATTAGCTGGTAACTGGAACAAAAGGTTAGGGATATCCAACTGTCAAGTCGAAATGTATGTAAAATTTAAAATGCTCCCATTGAGAGTTTTGGAAAAAATCTACAGTGATGAACTATGGCTTTTAGAAAATTTTCAATGCATTCTGAAAGTCTATAAAAAAGTCAAATGTCCCTAACTTTTGTTGAGGATTTGAGTCAATCCCCTTTCTGGTAATGAGTCTGTTCAAATTTGCTTTCACTCCCTGCATGCTTGCATTTTCTCAGGGTACTCTGGCTTCCTCCCTCAGTCCAATCTTTAGTTTTCCGTGTGAATGTTTGGTAATCCCGTGAGTACCAAGCTTCCTGCCCTTTTGGCTACCAGCACCACACACCGCTAACCGTAGCAGGATGGGTGGACGGACGGATTTCATTTCTCTGGCAGAGGTAGCCAACTTCACAAGTTCATTGGTCTGACTTAACCTGTAATCTGTAAGCTCTGCACTCACTGAACTGATTTTTATTGACGTTTGTCTCGATTGTGTAATGGTCTCATTGCAGAGAGCGTACAAGGTTTTTGTTAAGTGAGTCCCAGACAGTGTTTCACAAAGTTACAAAGACTCAGGTCTAAAGAGTGAGGTCCATGTAGACTCGGCTAAACACACACACAATTTTTTTTTTATTGCTTTTTTAACAAGTTGCTTGGATGAAACTGACAAATTATCCATTTTAAAACAGATTTGTTGTTGCTGAGGGTAGTAAAAAGAACTAACCTTTTAAATATGTGTATTTATTTAAAATAGCAAGCATGCTTACTCAACTGCTTAGCAAAATTTTATATAGTTGAATATATTTTCATCCTGTACACGGCTTGAGAACATTTAAAAACGTTCCAAGTTATGAGAGGTGCTGTGCAGAGGCACCTTGAAAGAGTCATAAATTATTTTTTTTTTTATCTACAGCAATAAAATAATGAGTCAAAAGATGTGAGTGGTTTTGAGCGCGGTGAGAAAAGGCGATGGGATGTTTCTTTCGTTACCTCGTCACTGCCCGAATGCAGATGGTGGCGAGGAAACAGCTGGCGACGACCATCCAGCCCCAGCCGCCTTCTGGCGGGTTTGTGACCCTTGAGGCCCTCCTGCCTCCTCCAAGCACCTCCTCCCTCACAGCCGCCATCACTCCAGAGGATTCACAGCTGCTGTTCTGCAGCCTACGAATGTGAGGCGCCTTTTACCGGTTGTGTTGAAACTGAAGTGGCTCGCTCAAAGATCTTCATGTCTTCCCTACCTCTCTTCAAACTCTTCTGACCATTTCGACTTCCTGGGCCTCTTAACGAAAAAAGGAGCAGGAGAGAATAATTATGTAAGCAGTGCACCATAGAACATCACATTTCCTTTAAAATAGGCAGGATGTGAACACGACTCATCAGTTTGTCACTGGTCTCATTAGACGTAGGGGGAAAAAAAAAAACTTACGACCATTCTACTTTGCAAAATAACTCAAGCCCAGCCTGATTGGCTGCAGGATGTCCATTTCAAAGAGTTTTTCTTGATTTCTCTATTTGAATAGGTCTGGACTATGACTAAACCATTCCACCACTTAAATATGCTTCTATTGTAGCTATGGCAACATAGGGTTAGAGTCCTACTGGAAGCTAAAGCTCTCTCCAAATGAGGATTAGGTATTCAGTATCTCCTGTCAAAAGTAACAGCTATTTAAAGTAAGGATTTAAAATTAAAATGGAGGCTCAAGAGAAACTAGAGAACACTTGTGAGGACAACAGGGATGCTAACCCACAGTGAAAAAGCAATGTAACAGAACAGGACAGGCAGAACGGACATGACCGGCAGCAGGAGGATCTGACAAGGAGGTAGTGAAACTAACTGGCATATAGCGGCAGGGAGGTGATCAATGACATGCAAGCCAAGTGTGTTTTTTTTTCACACCAATCTAAGGAGGACAGGAAGTGATTCACCAAATCAAAAGCTAAAGACTAAAACTGAAAAAGACATGAAGAACAAACTCAAAGTCTTAAAAACAGAGTGAACCATCGATGCAGCATTGCAAATGACAAAAAAACAAAATATTATCAAACGGAATATAAAACACGAAGACGCGCAGATCATGACCATCTGCATTAAACTTGTCCAAGTGTATCTCTGACTTTGCTGTGTTACTTGCTCCTCATAATGCTGTCTGCTTACTAATGTTCTTTACCCCAGTTATGTTTACACTATAAGCAAAGTACATAAATGTGCACTTCCTTAACTAGTTGGATGGACTCTGTAGACAACTAGTTGCACAGAATCACATTTAGGGTTGCCAATGTAAAGGGGATTGGTTAAACATGCAGATTTTAGATTTGAAAAAGAACAACTCTGTTGGACCTTTTTTTGGACCTTTGATTCTGTTATTTCCTTTGTTTCATTTTTTTATTTGTCTCTCATTCTAACTTTATTTCTTCTATCAGTTCAGTCATTTCTTATTGTTGAGTGCTGGATTTGTTTGTTATTTCGTATTTCAGTGTATTCTCAAGTATTTCATTCTTGAGGCGAGGGACAACACAGGTCCTATGGATAAAGCACAAAATCTGAATAAAATATACACAAAATATAATTTTTTCAAATATCTGAGTAAACTAACCTGGGCCATGTGAGCACAACAATGTATGTTTTCCTGGTGTTTGTTGAATATTTTTTATTTTAAACTTTGCAGTAGGTGGATGGAGTCTGTAAAATCCCTTGCCCTGTAGCAGAACTCAATACGTTATAATAGTTTAAAACAAATAAAGGAATACTAAGATGATATATTATGGCAATTAAGTATATGTAAATAATTATAAAAGTATCAATGAAGTTAATTAAAAATCATTTTTATATGTTTTCCAACTCAATTGAATTTTGTCCCAAGTTTTTGTCAACACCGTCAGACATAAAAAGAAGGCAAAGAAAATCAGGCATTATTGGGGGCATCAGAACGTCTGAGGACCCCAGGACCTCTTCCTTTCTCTTCCTTTGCCAACAGGGCCAGGCAACTCTGGTTAGCTTATGTTATTCTTACAGTTTTCCTTCAGTTTTATTACTAAGTTACCCGTCACAACCATGATGTGTCAATACCATAACTGACAATTTACAAAACTTTGATGAAATTTTGTGAAATAAATGCTTAATTTTGGTATTCTGTAAAAATTTAATGGACCTGATGAGCCACAATATGGCCTCCTTCAGAATAACATCATATAAATTGAGCTAGTTTGGCTTTTCGTCAACTCCGTCAGAGTTTTTAGCTGACAGTGTGACTCTTTCAGTGACGGTGCTGACAAATCTCACTTAAGTGTGCAGTTAATTCATTTTAATGTATTTTACATAAATGTCATTACTTCACAGGTATCAAGTATTTAATTTTACTCACTAGTTTGTCACCACCTTCAGTTCTGCGTCAACTCCTTTATGCACTGTCAACTCCGTCAGACGGACTTTATGTTGTTTTCTTGTTTTAAATAATATTTCTTTTGTTTCTTGAGAAGCATTTGCCTTTAAAACTGAGTAAAAATATCACTAACAGGGTCATTAAAAAATTATTTTATATTTATTTTTGTCAGATGGTGTTGACAAAGTTCTGGGTCAGGTCCGTTAAAAATGTAATTTTCAAAGAAATGTTGCAACTGGGAGCCTGCACCTTAGCATCTTTACATTTCCAAAAGATTATTTGTCATATATGAATACATTAGCTTGAGGAATAACTAAAACAATTTTGGGGAAAATTTAAACCCATTTTGTTTGTTTTCTCAAGAATCACTGATTTATATGTGTTACGGCTTCGGTTTTCTTCTGGTGCCGTCTTTGTTTTGTGTTTCCTTTTTGCTCCCCATCTGCTGTAAGGTACTTATAATCCATTCTTTTGTTACTCCTCCTTCCGTCGGGGAGGTACATTTACCTCCCCGACTCGTTATTCTCAACTGGTTCTTTCTGTGACACTCCCTCCATAATCCTGGTTTTGGAAGTTTGGCCTTTTTTCACAAGTAAATGTCTCCAGTGACTGTTCTACTGTCCTGTATGCATTTTGATCCTGCTCTGAGCTCAACCTTCATGACAATTTTATAAAACTGCACGCCTTCCCTGGTGTAGAGAAAGCGATTTGGTTTTGCCAAAACACTGAAATCCCAATGAAAGAGATTGTGGCTATAATGTGAAATTTTTTTAAAGTTTGGTGATTATAAATACTTCTGCAAAACACCGTGTAACACTTAACGGACGGATGTTCATTACCACCCTAAAAAAAAAAAAGTAGAAAGTTACTTTTTTCCAACACCAATCTTCTTCTTCTTTTACTTATTTCAGGTCTTTAGCGGCCTTAGTCCAACATGGAACAATATATTTAATACTTTCAAGAAAACTAGATACAGTAAATTTGATCTTTCATCATCAAAAAGCAAGGACAACTATCTGTGTCACCTTGAAGAGTTTTTTTTTGCATTACCTTTTGTCAAAACCTCGTCGTACTACAAAGCACAAGCAGGTGTATCCTGCAACTTCTAGGGCTGAATGGAACGTCGTTTACATGTCAGCAAGAAAGCAGAGTGAATCTGAGCAGAGTCAATCATCGGTCATGCTGAAATGTTTATTTCCGTTCAAAGGTTTCTGTGTGCTTTCTTCTGCTTTGTCATTTATTTCCAGAAAGCTTATCTCGGTGAAGAGATGGGCTGCGAGGTCAGTTTGGGTTGGCTGACTGCATGTGTCCATTAACGTGACGGGCTTTCTCTTTCACTAAGGTACATTGGCCAGGAGCCATTCCTTTATCATGCTTAACTGTATTCTATATCTCAGGCTATCGCCAGAAAAGCAGCATGTGGCACTTCCTAGAAAATCTTTCTTGTATTTTGGAGGCTGAAAATAATTTTAGTCAAATGTGGAATTATGCTGTCCTGTAGAATTATCTCATATTTGCATTTAAAACAAACAAAAAGAAAAAAAACAAAGTTTTGTTTTTATTTGTACAGGTAAACGCTTTAGCTGCAAAAAAAAAAAAAAAACATGTTTTTTTGTTGTTGTTTTTTTTACTGCAAAAACTGATCAAAGCTGGTGTATTAAATGAAGGGTTTCCTTTACAAAATAAAATTGTAGCAAACTGTTGAATATAAATGTACACAAAAACACCAAGCATAGACTATGGAAATAAGCAGATGGTCAGTGCATCACAAAACACTGTTAATGACATGACATGACTAGAAAGCGAGTGCCTCGTACTTACATCAGCCACCCTCTGCAGCTCTGAATTACAGCCTCATGATTTTTCAGATGAGGTCGAACAACGAAGGTGTTCCCGCTTTGGTATGTCCTGCTTAACACCCTGAAGGTGATCAGCAAGACAAACAAGCCTGAAAGGTGATGATATTAGGGGAGGATAGAGGAGGAGGAGAAAGAGGAGGATCTCTTCATACTGGTTTTCCTTGTTTTTATTTTTTTTTATTGTTTGTTTTTTGTTCATTGGAACACTGCCGCAATGAAGCCAAGCTAGGTAAAAAAATAAATAAATAAATAAAAGTAAAACTGAGTAACTGCCAAGCGCAGAGGATATCAGCAAGAACAATGCTAAGATCACTGTTGATCAGAAATGCAATAGCAGTTGCAAAGTGGTACACGTTTAACTAAAACCCTTTTGTTAAATTTGAAAAGTAGTTTGAAAGTTTTTCGCGGCCACAGACGAGAAAAGGGAAAGAGGCACGCTGGACAATTTGCCTTCCTGTGAGTTGCAGATCTTAGAGGCACCTCAGTTCCCATCCACACCTGAAAACTAGAACAGGGTGTTTCCAAACTTCATGTAGCAACACGTCACCAGAAACGAGAAAGAGACTCAGCTCAAACACCAGGCGTTGAGCAGTGTCATCATAGTGGATATTTTAAGATAAGCTAAGAAGATAAGACTTTATTAACTCCTAAGGGGGGAGAAATTGTGTTTGTCCCAGCAAAGCACACAACAGAAATGAGAATGAATAAATGAAGTAATTAGAATAAACATACAACAACAATACATAACAATGAGCAACGATAGTCTTAAGGACACACCAAATATAACCAAATCACATGTTCTTCCATCTAAGTTCCTAAATACATATATAATCTTGTTTTATTTTGTCAATGTTACACCTTTTCTTTTTCTGGGACTAAATCTAGCGTAGATCTTCACAGAGTTTGTTCAGAGATGTTGTAGAGTTTGCATTTTAAAACCCCAGTTTTGTGTCGATGGTTGAACATTTGAAAAAGGAGTAATACAAACTTTAAGTAAATCTAGCAGCTCTGTCTCAAATTCTGTTCATTCCTGAGGTTTTCTTTCCATGGGATATTTGAAAGCATATTTCAGCAACCTCTGTAGTCAATAAATAATATACGAAATTCATATTGGCCGAATGCCAATGAGAGAGAAACGTTCCACTTTCGTAGAATTTTAGGGAGGTAAATCGCGTGTTTTTCGGGTGCTTTTGAACGATTTGTCCAAAATGAGTTAATCATCTGCGCAGCACTGTTCTGCTCTGCTGCTTCACAGTGGAAAAAGTCCTGGGTCAAATTCCAACCAGGTGGGAGCTTCTGTGTGGAGTTTCTACGCTCGCTCTATGCGCGTAGAAAGCGCCCAGTGAAACCCAACTGGGCTCTCTCTATGCGGCCCAGTGAAACCCCAGTTGGGTTTCACGCCGATAAAACTGACAATAAATGTGTATAATAATGAAAAGGAGTCATAATCCAACTCCTTTTTTTTTTCTACCAAAGTCTATACTAATAATGAAAAACATCTAGAACACTTTTTTTTTCCAAATCCAGTTTTAGTTTAATTATTTGTTAGAAAAAAAAAAAATCTCTTCACATCAGTACATACACATTGCACAAAAGCAAGGAGCCTCTTCTTTTTAAACCGTCATTTATCCCCTCCCCAATTAAATCTTTTGCTCTTGTTATTATTCTTGAAACAAAAAGTAAAAGCAGCAGCAGAACTGACTCCCAACAACCAGCACTGGGTTTCCCCAAACTCTCCCCAGGCCTCAGGAGGGCCGAGGTCAACAACTAGCACTGAAATCCAGCGGGCAGACAGCAAAAGGCATCCCAACAGAGCACAACACCCAAACAGCTGGAAGGAAAAGTACGATTAGACGTTACAGCTCGCAGTCTGTTCTTACTGGAGTTTAAAAACCTCTGAACATGATTATAAACAACCGTTAAGTGCACAGAAAATACCCCAACGAGTCGTATCGCAGTGAAAATATGTAGTAAAACTATCAGCTGCTGAATTTATTCACAGCTTTTCGAAACGTTTTGCTGTTTTTCCGACGCACGTTTCGTCTGCGTTTTGGATTTCGAAACAAAAGTGCCGAGTTGCGCTGGGAAAATACCAGGCTCTGAAGGGCTAAAACCACTTTATGGACAGACAGATTGCTGGTGTTTTAATACGTCATATTATTGTTGTTATTATTTTTAACATTATTATATACAAATCTGTGTACAATCAGATACAAGAAGATGATCAGATCTGTCCTGCCAGTTTAGCACTCAAAAAGGACAGTTTAAAGGCTGGATATGCTGAAGCAGCAGGATGTTTGACCACACTGGGAAAACGCAGGAAAAAACGAGAGACGGGCAAAACGAGCAAACACACACGCAAGATAATAAAAAAAATTAAAAAAAAAAACTGTCTAAGACTTCTTCCCTTCACCACTTTAATCGGTTTAATCTACAAAGATCTGCGGAGGGGGGGTTGTCATGACTTTAGCGTTCAAAAGTAACTCGAACTCTGTGTGAGAACTCATGTTTCGTTCTATGCATAACTGGTTCTACAACATCCTGTCGCGAGCATCCGACGAGCGAAAGTCAAAGGCAGAATCAGCAGGAGAGAAACCATCAAGTTTCACGCAGGATTTCACAGAGAGGAAACGCCAACTGGGTTGCATATTTAAAACAAAAAATAAAAGAAAAAGAAGAAGAAGTATTTACAAGCAAGACAACTCTGTTTGCTAAAGAAGAGATCTAAAAGACGAGTTAGTTACTGCATAGCTTTTTAGTTTAGATTTCTCCATTGCTGATCGTTTGCAGCTCAGGCTGACGCTTCCTAATTTTTATTTTTTTTTTTTTTAAAACAAGAAATGGTCCCGGCTGGAAATGGACCCCAAGCTCCACAATAAGGAACCTTTAGAATTACACCACAGACATTATTCAAGATGCATTACTACACTTAGATCCAAAAAATAAAATAAAATAAAATAAAATAGCAAAAACAAATAATAAATAAATTGTCAGGGATTCTCAACACATTTTGCAAAAACTTGGGACTGGTTTAGACCGATATAAAAATCAAAACTTTTGTACAATCATTAAGGAGGCTGGAAGTAAAAATAGCATCATATAGAGAGAGCATATCTTCTCAAAATAACTACATGTTGTAATGTGACATCAAGGCAAAGGCAGATGAGGAGCAGTAAAGGTAGCACATAATTAACCATTCGGGACGATCCGTTCAGAGATAACGCGCTCTGCGGGAAAACAGAGATGTGTTCAAATGAGACACTTTCCAGGAAACTTCACAGCACAGGGGAAGGTGTTTGATTAACAGCTCTGTACAATAACCAGAGACGGTTTCACAGCAGCCACACTGGTTCTGTTATGCCAACCCAAAAAAAACTAAAAAAATTAAAAACAAAAAGGACAGGGGTAAGATTTTAAATTTTTTTTTTAAATGAAAATCGTAAAAAAAATAATCAAACAAACACAAAAAAAGGGTAAGAAGAATGAAAGCTCTTGCTTTGTATAATGTTCCCAAGTACATTTTTCTCCTGTCTATTATGTATGGTTATATAATTATTTTAGATTTTTTCAAACCATTTTTTTTTTTTTAAGGTTAGAGCATATTGCACCTAACCAAATTTCTACCAAGACCACTTCGGTTGGTAATTCTTGGTTTTTGCACACAGGTCCAACAGGTGAGCGTTAAAAGTTACAGATTTTGTACAGATTTCCTGTAAAGTTGCGATCATTTTGCCTCTTCGCCAACTCACACGCACGGGTTCCCATTTCGCCCCGACCTCGTAAACAAAACATTTCATGCCAGCGCGAGCAAACCTTTGCATATCGGTTTTTATTGTGGTTAAATACATTTAGGAAGAGTTAAAAAAAAAAAAAATCTCTGGAATCTTGTAATTTATTTTCCCCAGTCGGCTATTTTCTAAAATATAGAAGATTATTAGCATTGATCATATCAAAAATAAACTGAGCAACTTCCCACTTAAAATTCACTTATTATTTTTCAAAAACTTGAATAAATTTGGACAGATTACAACACAGTTAAGTTGAGGTGAATGCTGAAACTTTTAAGCCACGCCTATTTGGTTCTGCTACTCCAGCCGCACGCTCTGAAAACAAACAGGCTTGTCGGGTTACCTTGAATGATGCAAATTACTTTAAATCATCAAAGTGTGCGCGCGACAGATTCTGTTGCCAGGTACGAACTGAAGCGTGGTTGGTGTGAGATGTCCCGTTAAAAAAAAACGATGGCTTTATATCGCACTCAAAACGGTCAGCTATGAAATGACGACAAGTACAAAGGTATGAAATGGCAAAGGAGGAAAATAACTAGCGTCCCTCTAAATGTGACCAACTACAGTCTATAATCAATAACACCCAATCAAAAAAAAAAAGTAGGCAAAAAAAAACAAAACACTTATTTGTACTTTAAAAGAAAAGAAGCTGAAGGGCACAAACAAAGTGAAACCAGGCAGACGTTTAGGAAAGGCAACGCATATTATGGGTTTTTCCAGTTTAGGAAAAAGAAAACAAACAGGTGGGTACATGGTGACCAACCCCTGGGCTGATCGTGAAGAAAACTGGCACCTGATGCACCGAGGTCATCATCATCATCATCATCCAAACATGAGTTGGAACAAGGCATACAAAGGGGGGGGAAAAAAACACAAAAAAAAAAAAACAAACAAAACAAAAACAGAGCAATGTCAGTTTGCAGCGTCATCATAGCAGGATTGATGGGTCAGTGTCGGGTGATTCCAAAAATCTCCTCTTTAAAGTACAAATTCAACACCGATAGGGTTTCACAGCAGCCTCTCCGTGATGAACGCTTGCATAAGTGAAGGCGCTTATGCAACGGGTCGTTGATGACGCCCGTTTCCCTTTCTCGTATTGTACGCTGTGGGCGTTTTGAGTTGAGGTTGAACAAAAAAAAAAAAAAAAAAAAAAAACAGCTGAAAGAGCACATGGGAAAAGAAAAATAAGGACAGCATAGCAGCAAACATGTTATGTAGCACGTGAGGGGAGGAGGGGGTCAAAGTCTAGTCCAAGTCTGTGTTGGATAACAGCAATCACTCATTTCTGTCAACAGGACCTTCAGAATACTTGGTCAGCTAACAAGGAGCTCATTAATAGATCATGTGGAGCAGGTGAGACTATCAACAGAATGAAGAATTTTACAAATCACGGTAGGTAAACTGTTTCGACAGAAGAAAAATGAGAAAAACTGATGACTAATGAAATATGAGAGCAGCTTCTTTTAAGTTATTCAATTGAAAAGGACCAACCCACATAGGATCTGATTCAATCTGCAGACAAATGCAGCTCAGAATCCCTGGTGGAATATTTTAGTACTCATGCACTGCAAAAAAAACAAAACAAAAAAAAAACAACACAAAATCTTACCAAGTATAGTTGGTCCAGATTCTAGTGCAAATATCTTAGTACACTTTCAATAAAACAAAACCAACTTACAAGTAACATTTCAGCATGATATAGGAGCTTGACTAAGTCAATAACTCCTTAATATTAATAAAAGAAGTACTAGTTCCTCTGGCAGATTCATAACTAGTACTTCTTAATCAATTACTGGCTTAAAACAAGCTCCTGTATTTCATTGAACAGTTACTTGTAATTTAGTTTTGTCTTATTTCAAGTGTACTAAGGTATTTGCAGTATAAACTACACCAAAAGTACTTGGTAATATTTAGTGTCTTTGCAGTGCACAACATGACTTCATTCCACAGGAAAGTTTGAAGGTTGCACAGGCCGGTTACAAGTGCCAACATACACTAAAGGTTTTACATGCCAACAAAAATATATACATTTTTGCATATCTCTGGCGCAGTTGGTAGAGCTGTTGCCTTGCAGCAAGAAGGTTCTGGGTTCGATTCCCGGCCCGTGGTCTTTCTGCACGGAGTTTGCATGTTCTCCCTGTGCATGGTGGGTTCTCTCCGGGTTCTCCGGCTTCCTCCCACAGTCCAAAAACATGACTGTCAGGTT
>CAEGAE010031832.1:0-22946 GCA_903067095.1 Girardinus metallicus | reverse complement strand
CATCTGGACCATCCAGGGTTGCACAGCAGTCATCAGTGAACAAGTCTGTTTGAAAATGAATCTTCATGTCCGGCTGGTCCCACTGTGACCGTTTCTGTTTGTGAGCTCTGGTTAGTGGCCCAATAGCAGGTTGATGCACCTCAAGCCTCTGGAGGATCGTCCACCTGGAGGCTCCAGAGGCTCCAGCAGCTTCAAATGACTGTTTGCTGCTTTGTAAGGACGTTTTAGCAGCTGCTCTCTGAATCCAATGAATCTGTCTAACAGAAACTTTCCTCATTATGCCTTGATCTGCACAAACCATCTTTGTTCTGAATCAGCCACAAATTTCTTCACAGTACGATGATAACGCTTCAGTTTTCATTAAATATCCAATGTTTTCATACCTTGTCATGTCTCTCTACACTATCTGATGATCTTCATCAGCAGAGATCTTTTCTCTTTCCAATATTGCCTGAAACCTGAGGCCTGATTAATAATGTGGAACATCTTTCCTTTAATTGAGATCACAGACAAACTAATCAACCAGCTCTCTGAAATGAATTACAGTGATTCAAAGAGCCCTGAGACACAATACCATCTATACATTTAATAGCACAACAAAAAATGTAATCTTTATGACACTTACATCCAGTTTGCATATTAATTTGGATCACAGTGTACAGCCCGGAACAACTTACAAACAACTTTTTTTATCTTCAAGATGCATTTTTTTAATATAATATATTCCGGAGCGACTTATAGTCCATAAAAAGTATGTACAACTTACTGGGTCTTGAAATGTTCATGAGAGCTCATCAATATTGGTGCAGAACTCAGAAATATATTTTGATTTATGTGTTAAATCTTGTCTACTTTAGTGGGAAATACCAGCCACATTCTGTCCAAAACGTCTGCTTTTACCATTCTGTGACCGAAAAGATCTGCTTTGCATTTCTTCAGAGACGCACTAAACACACATTTAATGCAGAATTGTTGCGTACTGAAACGAGCAGCCTGGCTGATTGACGGGATTCAGAGGGAGCCCAGCGTGTTCGTCTGAGGCTGAAAGCGCATTGAAAGACCACTAAAGGCGAATATATAATCAGCTTGTTATGTCTCTGCTGGAGATGCTGCTTTCTTTGGGTTTAGTCAAATATACAGTGAGTGTTTGTAATTTTTCCACTTACAGAACTTTGATACAAAAAAAAAAAAACAACCTACTCTGTACTCTCCTTGCCACCAACTCCTTAGAATAACTAAAACCGTTCAGACAAGCAAAGTCTTTTACAAACTTTCTCTTCTTTCTGTGTAAAAGTTCACTAACTGGGCCAATTGTTCCAGATTCTCCTGCCTAAATCCTTGGAGCTAATAGGGTCACATTTGGGTCCCTGAATGCAACACGGAGGCCCTAAACAAAACAGGAGTTATCCTAAGTTAGCGCACGTTAGCAAAGCTTGATTTCATTCTCCGAATGTGTGTGTGTGTGTGTGTGTGTGTGTGCGTGTGATTGAATTAGGATGTGCCCTCGCTCTGCACTGACCCAAGGTAATGGCTTGATGCATCCGTGTTGCACGCATGCACACACACGCGCACACCTACAGTACACACACCGTCCACTTATCGTAACTGACAGAGCAGAAAGAGCTGCCCTCAGCCACCATGACGGGAGTCTTAGCAGGGGCTGGGGGACAGGAAGGGAGACGGACTGAAGGAGCTGACAGGAGAGAGAAAGTGACAAACTGGTAGGACAGATGGGGACATTGTTCCTCTGATGCCGTTCAAAGTTTTGTGAAAGCTTTGGACAGATTTTTTTTCATCGTAGGTTTTGGACATAGTTTTAGGATGATGGAGCAAACTTTGTTAAGAACGGTTACTGAGGGCGTTCTAATGACGTGGCAAGACAGCTGGGACTCCACTCCCAGTTGAACATCGGACACAACTCGTTCTTGATTTTTACCGGCATTTAAACGGAAACGGGCGTCTCCAACAGTACCTGTACAAAAAGCAAAAAATATCTTTTTTTTTTTTTTATTCCATACAGTAAGGCATTCTCATTGAATTACAAATGTATTTTCTAACTATGCACCAGTACAGCACACTTAAAAACACCAACAGCTTCGCAAACTGGGTCAAACGTGTAAAAATGACACACCTTTAATCTGTGTGTCATTTTTCTGTCATTTCAATTAGGAGGATAACAGCCAATGAAAATTAGATGAACTGAAACTGACAATGAAATAAGATAAACTGCAACAAGCCGTCTTTCAATTAATTCAGCAAGTGCAATTAGGAATTCTAAATATAACGTAAAATTAATAATCAAGCAGACTGAATAGATCTGCTCTCATGGATCAGGTACATTGTCACCGATACCAGGCTAGAATTTTTTTTCAGTATCAGATCGGTACATCTCAGGTTATAAGTGAAATGAAGAGTAAAGCTTCATTTTGTAGTGAAGCTTTACTCTTCATCTTCCTCCTTGCATTCTAGTTTTAGGTGGAAAAGAAATGGAATTTAAGTAGGGATGTATGATATATCGGCACCAACATCGGTATCGGCCGATATCTGTCACTTTTCAACATATCGGTATTAGACTGGTAAGTAGAACTGAACCAATATGAACAACCAACATTTATTTTTATCTTGTTGCCGTCTGTTTCTTGTGTTTTCTTCTCCAAATGTGTCAAAGCGGCAGTAAAATACATAAAATAAAGGTAAATATCTATTATTGACCACAACGGCAACATTAACATTGGATATCAATATCAGCCCAAATGATAACATTAGTTCTTCCCTAACCTTTGTTTGTTCTAACTGAACCTGTGTATACTTTGGGCAACAAAATACATTCTGTCGGGTGTGTGTGCAACATATCAATTTATTAAATAAAATTCAAGCATTGAAGGATATTGGCATCTGATGACACACGTCCATACTGTGTAGTGTCCATCTCCTTCTGCAGCTCAGCTGAGGAATATTGCATATTTTGACATATTGCTTAATAAAACCAAAAGAGAGGAAAAAATGAGTCAGTGGGACACAAAGTGAAAGCTGTGGAACAAATTAAGGTGCCGGTCTGGTGTCTGGTTCTGAGTCGAAGGGAGGAGGAAAAAGTTTCTCATCTAATTGAACTTTCTTTAATCATTCTCTTCCCCTTCTGCCCACAGACACCAGCTCACCTCCTCTCTATGTTGCGGACGAGTAAAAAGCACGGTTAAAAATCAATTTTAGGGTTCTGCTCGCTCTCGGGTTTCAGACGAAGGTAGTAAGTCGTTACTAATGGAAACTACCTGACAATCGTTCATGGAACGGGGAGGTGAGGAGAAACAGATTTCTGAATCTCTCATTATCAATGCAGGCATTCTGAGGTCATTTTACCACACAGCAAATGTTTGGCAGTTGGTTAAATTTGCTGCTTCTTTTGCCTCTGCTTGGACTCCTTTTTTTATTCCCTTCCTCCTGAGCTTTAACTCTGAGTGGAAGCGATGCGGCTGGTGGATGTAGTGTTAGAGAGACGCCTACTGGTCAGAGGTGGTAATGTCTTTTCCTGTAGTGGGTAATGTGAGAAACAGGAGTGTATTACTTTAAGAGAAATCAGAACCTGTATTTTTAATAAAGAGATGAACTTCGTGTCTTTTTTTAGGTTTTATTGTTAGCTGTCTCAGTTGTTTTCTATCCAGTTGATTCTGTAATATAAAATGACATGGAAATTTAGACATGGAAGAAGATATAAAGGTCAAACGTAAAACTAGTCAGTTTATACACATTTAAATGAGATGCAAGAGTGAAAACAAGCACAACATACAACTTAAAAACTCTGGTTGACAAAATGAGATCTGGGGCTGATTCATTTTTCAAATGACCATTGAAATTCCTCCCTACCACACATTTTACCCAAATTAATTTACTTTTCTGTATTTAAATTTTTTTGGTATTAATTGTCACTGTTGCATTTGCCTCAGTTTCCTGATAGTGGGTGAATGTGGACATAGTTTTTTTGTTTGTTTTTTACAAACAAAAAGAAAAGACATGGAATAAAAAATTTCTGTGTTAGGACACAAATTTTTAAACAGAAAATGAAGCTGATTTATAGATATAGAGAGAGTTAAGTCACTTAAAATTAATTACCCACATTTAAATTTGGATGAAAAAAAAAAAGAAAAAAAATGGATACTGAATCAGTTTGAACTGAGGCACAAAAAGAGAAAGATTGCAAATTCCTTAAGATACCTTAAAAAAACGAATCATCTTAAAATTTGTTACCTAAAGCTTTTTAATAAAGCTAATGTATTAGCCATGTCATCAGACTTGCTTTCTTCTCTGTTTTAATTCAGTCATTTGTTTAAACTTAACTTTGTATTTTACAACAACATTCGCTTTTGTAGATCCAATAAAAGTGATATGGCTCTCAGCTGTAAAGAATTGCACACTCCTCCAAATTGCACCTACACTGTTTGACACAAGCACCATGGGAGATTTTCAGCCTTCGGTTTAAATGTATTTGTTGTTCTGTCAAAGAGAAAATTTGGCTTTACATTAAGTGGTGAGCAGGAATAAAAAACACAAGCAGCGGCTCTGGGTTCATAAAACAATAAAAAAATGAAAGTACTTTAGTGATTTGGTGCCATGAGGTCACATTGATGTCTGACAAACACAAACTGTTAACCTGTAAAGAAAACCTGTTCACCTAAAAACAACAACTTGTTCTTTGCCAAAAAGTTTGTTGTCTCGACTTTGTGTATGAAGCTTTATTTATTCTCCTTTTTCAGTCTTTTGGTTTTCTTTTTGCGCTATGATTTCATATTAAGTACAGACATGCACGGAGCTTATTGGAGATTCAAAAACTGTCCACAGGCGTGTGTGTGTGTCTGATTGTTTCATTTGTCTCAATAAAACCAGGAAACCTGTTCAGGGTGTACCTGTTACTTTCCCAATGACTAGGATACAGCACGCACACACACGCACGCACACACACACATTACTGACTCCGGCTCTTGAAGAACTCCTGTGTGGGTCATAAAACTCTAAGAAGAGTCGTGTCAAAGTCTCAAGATATGACATTAAACTGAAAAATGATTGCTATTTCCATATTTTCCACATAAGCAATGCAAAAACTAAAATGGAGCAATGGCTTCTGGGGTGTTATATTTTTTGACATAATCATCCCTGTGTTTAATTGGCTTGTTATTAATATGTTGTAATGTTCGTAAACGTTCCAGGTCGCTCCAAAGCTGAAACAGTAGAAAGCGGCTGTTTGAAGACTGAACCTGTTTTTGAACCGATGCATGTCTGAAAGCTAATTACATTGTTGTGCGTTAGCCCCTAAAAACGTCGGGGTGTTGTTCAAACCCAAACTGACTCTGGATTAAGTGGAAGATAATGGATGATATTGACATAGGCTTATTGATCTGAAACGTTTAGGTAAGAAAAACGAGATTTTTTTTTTTTCATTTTGTCCAGCTGTAGACTGTTAGTCTCTGTCCAATCAGAGTCAGGTATTGTGTATTTGGTGTTTTTAATCAGTTTGCAGTTAATTAAATCCAAGTCTATGGAACACAAAATGTCACTAAAATCACTCTATCCTTCTAAAATCTTTCAGGAAATCGTAAAAGTGCATCGAATTGTGTTGTTTGTCAAATCTCACGATACATATTGTATCGTGAAATTATTGTATCGCTACACACATACTTAAAACAAGCTCCAATATCTTTTTGAACAGTTAGTTTTGTCTTATTTCAAGTATACTGAGATATCAGCACTTGAACAGACCAAAATACTTGGTAAGATTTTGTTTTTACAGTGCGAATGCTTTTTCAAAGGCTAGTTCTCCTAAATAAATCAGAAAAGTAAGTAAATGGAAGCAGCGTTATTCTGCATTTGGCTAAATTAAATTATTTATTTGAAATGTCAGTAATGCAACATAATCCTGTAATCAATTGCCAATTGAAACATATACCCACTTTTTTTTTACTTCTAAAACAATTGTTCAGTTAAGAAGAACTGATGCATGTTGGGACTTTAAATTCAGTCTGGATTTTAGTTTTAACCTGTGAGGATAAAACTTTGAGTTCTAGTTCAAGTTTGGCTGCATCAAAATTGGTTGGATGTTTCTGTTCAGTTCAGTGCGGTATTACTATGTTCCCCGTTATGCGTCTCTTTGCTTTTATGATGGTTTTTTGTAATACAGCAGTAAGTAGTTGTGTCCTATCATTATTCAGTATTGTCCGTCCATGCCGACACATTAGTTTTGAGCGTGTTGCCTTATGTCATTGGAAACATATAACTATCTCGTACTGCGTTAAGGAAAAGTCCCAGCTGCACTCCGAAATGTGGATTTGGAGCAGAATTCCTCGCCATGACTAGAAAAAAATCAATAAAGTGTGGTCGTAGATTGAAGTGCTTCCAGGAGAAGTTGGGGACGAGATGAGCCAGCGTGTGTTTGCGTGCGTGGGGGTGTGTTTGTGTGTGTGTTTGTGTCAGATGATGTGGTGGTGGAGAGGGAGGCACAAATGGATCATATTTCCCAGGGTGTCATTCACCAGCCATGTTCCATTAATCTCCCATACACTCATATTGCCTATGAAGGCACTATCATTCATTCATACACACACACACACACCATCTGAGATTGTGTCTGACATGTCGACGTGATTCCATAAGGCATGACGTTTTGTAATACAGCAGGAGTTGTTTGTGTTTTTTGCTTTTTTTTCTCTCTCTTATAATCTTTGGTTTTGTAAAACACAGAATAGTTTGAATGGTTTCCTGCAGCAAACATGTCAGTGTCAACACAACCGAAGCAAACAGGGAAAACTTTTCAGTGTGTATGCACTGCAGATAAAACACACAACAGGACATGCAAAGTGACTGTCCCTATAGAGAAACACTGTGACCTTTGACCCAAAACATCAAGTCAACTTCAAGTGTTTGTTACAGAAGCTCTAACAGGCTGAGCGGTAAAACTAAATCTAACTGTGCAATGTCAGAAAACATGCAAGACTTGATCATTGTGCGATCTGTGTTAGCTGGATTATTCTAAATCTGGTTATGCAAACTAGAAAAACAATAAAGATTATTTATTAACTTGGCAAAATAAAGTGAGAGAGTCATGGCCTGTTCTTCTTGCTGAAAAGACATTAAAAAAATCAAAAGGAAGATCATCAGCTGCTGGTTTTTCTGGGGGTTTTCAACTGGTAAAGGCCTTAGACTCTTAAAAGGGTGTATTATGTATTTTCTTGGCACATGGTATCACCTCATAGCGCAATCAATTAAAAATGTTACCTTCAGTTGTTATAAAAATGTTATATACATCCAGCATACAAAGTCAAAGAAATTTGACTTTGTAATGTATTGCTTTGAAATTAGGCCTCTGTCTCTTTAAGAAGCTCCTGCTCTTTCTGAAACTCCGCCTTCAGGAAGTCATCACAACATGGCTCCTCTATTAACCCTTAAACAAAGTTTCTACCAGTGTTTCACTGAGAAGTAGCTCCTATAATGAGTTCAGTAGATGTGCAGTTCCACCAGGTGTTTGCTAATTGATGCTGGCTAGTCTGAAGGAGCTGAGTGGAGGGGGAGAGCTGAGTGGCTGATCTGAAGGAGGAGGAGCTTCATCCTGGAAGGCGGAGCTAGGTCCACCCAGGCTTTTAGCACAGATGAGTGGTTGCCATGGAGATTAAAGGATTTCTCAAACACATCACACTCCAGGTCTGTTTTGATGAAGCAATAACATAACATGCTCAAAAAGCCTATCGAAATCGAAAGCTCTGCAGATCATTTCTCTACAGAAATCATTTTGTTTCATTAAAATAGTGCGTTTAGTTCGCTGTTGATCAGGTGAGCCTGAAAAATCGAAATACTTTTCACTCCCCCACCGGAAAAATGTTTGGACGCCACTGATGTAAGGGCTATACAATTCAATACTCGTGCCAAACAGGAAATGACTTAAAATAAAAACTAACAAAGCAAAACATTATGTAAATAAAATTAAGCAGTGGCGCTGTGTATGTCACTAGCACCACTGCTTTCATTCAGGAAGTGATAGTAATCTCTTTGGGCTAAGCAGGGCTGTTTATCTAGCTTTATCTTCATCAGGGTTGTTTTTTTTAAAGCCTTTACTGATTCAAACTCATTTCCTCTCATGCAGCCATCAAGGACTGCCTTCTCTGACCTCCATTTAAAGCATTAAGTGGGTTGTTCATTTCGTCTTTCATCATGAGCATTCAAACTGAATCACTCTTATGAAAGACACAAATATCTATAATAGGCAGCAGTCGTTAGCTGCTAGCTGATTTGACCCTAGCTTAACAACCCGTCTGCTTTCTCTATGGAGAGTTTTCTGCTTTAGTCACACAGTTCCTTTTATCTGTACTGCACCGATAGGAATGATCGACGGTCTCTGAATGATGCTTCTAGAGGCTGCTGTGACTCATCAAAAAAATAATCATCCTAACTGAAAAGCCATTATTATCAGATTCTGTTTTTTTTTTTTTTTTTTGCGACTGAAGGAGATTCTGCTTAGAAAAAGGGCCACTCTGAAGGGAACTGAAGCGCCTGCTTATCTGTTTCTGAAAGTCAGGTTGCCGTAGATACCCTCAGGTGTTAGCGGAGTAGTTTGTTAAGAAGAACAAAGCAAAGTAAAGTCAGAGAGCAGGGAAATAAAAGCTTTTACCTGTATTTACCTCCCACTTCAGCTGGGATTCCTCAGACTGTTAGCCGATAAGGATCTCATGGGTTGTGCGTTCTCTCCCCGCCGTATCTCTGGCAGATATGTATCGCCTGGAGCTGGCGGGCGGCCTTGGGGTCATCCTGCTGCTGCTGGGGATCCTAACCGCGCTTTATAAGTGCTACAACCTGGAGATCATGCTCTGCTACCGGAGACACTTCGGGAGCGACGAGACTGAAGATGGTGAGCTGCCTGGCACTCCTCCGGGGGATTCTTCATGGTATTTGACAGGAAACGCTTAACCTGTGGATAACGGAGTCAGCATTCCTCTCTAAGAGAAATGCTAAAGTAGTAGCCAGAAGCTGTATAGCTGACTGTATAATTTCACATTTGAAAATAACTTTGCTCAATGGAAAAGCGCCACCTTTTGTTGTCAAATAAAAGTTGTCATTAGAATAAGGTAGTTTGTCGGCCATATCGAAATTGTTTTTTTCACAAAACTACAATGGAAACACTTTGTTTGCATCACACGAGTCAAATGATCAACAATCGGATGTTACTACTGCCGCAAACCACGAAGAAGAAGACGACAGGAAGTGGTTGGACAGTGAGTTTTAATGACTTTATTGCATAAACAAAAGTATACATGCGATTCTTGGTTAATGGAAAAACCACAATTGTGAAATTGCGTTTCTTTTAAATTAGCGTAATATTAGCACCATTTCCATTAAAAAGGTGCACAAATCTTTGTTGACATTCTGCTAATGTGGAAAAACACAATTTTGCAATTGCTGTGTTTCTGTTAAATAAAAATCGTAATTAAATCCCACATAAACAAGTTTGTTCATGTGATAATTAATTAGAAATCATGCGTACCATCATCCTCCTATTACTTCCTGTTGTCTTCTTCTTCGTGGTTTGGGCCAGTAGTAACATTCGGTTGTTGATCATGTGACTCGTGTGATGTGAAAACACTGTTTCCATTGCAGTTTTGCAAAATAAGCCAATTGCGATATGGCCAAAAGAACCACCTCATCGTAGTGGAAAAACTTTGTATCCAAAGACATGAGCTTTTTCTAAATTGTCATGTTTAAATTAGGCAAAATCATTTTCATAATTTCAATTTGTGCAGTTTTGTGGTCAGTATAAATGCTGCTTATGACTAAATTTTACACACATTTGTAACGGAAGTACAAGTAGAGCAGCGATGGGTTTGAGTCCATGCAGTTTGTCTTCATCGTCCGTTTTCTTTTCTCTCCCCAGACAACAAGGAGTATGACGCCTACCTGTCCTACACTAAGGTGGACCTGGACTCTTTGGGCAGGTCAGACTAATACATTTGAACTAAACAGCCTTTAAAACGTCCACATCAAATAAATTAAATGGATTTATCTTTCCTTCACCTACTTATTAGCATTTTGAGGTACAAATGAACCTAGTTCATTAGAAATAATGTGAAGAATGGGTCTATTTTCAGAGCAGTAAAGCTCTTATTAGCCTCCTTTTTCTCATGGGCATTTGCAAACATGAAACTGCACCATGAGTGAGTTATATGTTAATTTTCTTGACAAACCGCACTCTGTTAGTTTTACTGAGAAACAGTTAGAAAACTATCACTGCTGTCTATATCTTCTGTTCAAGTCTGAGTAAGAAATTAATAAAAAAGCAGAAGCCAGGAACTGTTCCAATCACAAAGCTTTCTTTTTATAAAAGTAGTTTCAAGTTATCAAAATTTTTCTTCAGCAAGATTTGGGGTTTATTGCCTGTACAAAAAGTAAGCTTTGGGCTGTCTCAGTAATTACATATTATTCAGATTTATTAAGCTAACTTATGTTACGCTCACCAAAATTGCACAAGATAATGTTAATTATCAGTTAATTTAATGAAAACTTTAAGAAAAAGTGAGGCAACGAGTTTGCACATATTTTTTAAGGAGAACTAATGTGCTTTGTGATGATGAAGAATAAGAGTTAAAACTTTCGCTAAGATTTGCAAAACAAATTTTCTTAAAGCTCATCAGCTCTGGAGCTCACAGTGAGAAGCTTACCATTTCGTTTTTCATTTTGGGTGTTTGATAGTTTATTTGACCTCTTTTTGAGGGGTAAAATGATCCCACACCAAGCAACTGGGATGATTATTTAAAAGAATCTGATGCACATGTTTGAACTTTCTATGGATTTTTACTCATCCATAACGGGTCAAAATTATAGCCGCGGCCTCAAACATACACACACATCCCCAGCACTTGAATATTTGAGCACCTCTGAATTTTGTTAAGCTTATTTGAGTCGATTTTCAGACTCCAACCTTTCAGCATGCGCTGCAGATTTTCAACAGACTTGATGGCAGGGATTTGTGGAGGCCAGTCCTGCCTGCTTTAAACATTAAACATGATATTTTGGTCCCATTTTTTCTGTTGAAACAACCAGTCGTGTCCAGGCTTCATCCATTTAGCTTCTCTATAACAATCTGAATAGATTGGGCCTCAGCACCTCTGGCAGTAAAACAGCCCCACAGCATGATGCTGCCACCACCAGGCTTACTCTCAGTCCTCATTGTAAACTTCACACATAACATGAACTAATATTTTGAAAGTCCAAGAGTTTCACCTTATATTACATAAGAGATTCATGTTTCTATTACCAAAACCAATCCACCCAAACTACCACAGCTATCTGATGGAAGTAAATATAATATTTTAATAAGTTTAGCATCTAAATTAAACTCAGGCAGATTGAAGGTTTGATTCCAACAGGATTCTGTTCAGAAAAAGATTTTTGATTCAGAAACAACTTTTAATTCAGAAACCAGTTTTACTATTCAAATGGTCCAGAGATTCTGTTTGCCTAAATGACGTGACTGACAAGAGGAAAATACACTGTAAACATATAGAAAAATTATTTACAACAAGTATATAAGGTTCCATACTGTATCAAATTCCATCATTTTATTTTTAAACAAAAATAGATTTGCCCATAAAATTC
Organism: Girardinus metallicus; assembly: GCA_903067095.1. NCBI lineage: Eukaryota > Metazoa > Chordata > Actinopteri > Cyprinodontiformes > Poeciliidae > Girardinus > Girardinus metallicus. The sequence continues at coordinate 11,321 of CAEGAE010031832.1, read as the reverse complement.
ATCTTGGTTAGGTTAAAAAATCTAAATACAATTTCCCCCCCCAAAAAATAGAAATTTTGAGCATTTTGAACTGATTCAGAATTCCCAATACTAGAAATTGCGACTCTGTATAGACTAATTTTTTTTTCTGCACCTCTATTAGACACTGACTGTCACATCTTCCCTGCAGAACCCCACTCCCAAACATGTGAAGCAGCCTTTTAAATAAGTGGAACCATGAGCAGTGGCCCCAATGTTTTGTATTTCAGAGTCCGGAATAATTTTTTCTCCATTTTTCTGTCTTGACAGGACGAGCAGCGACGAGGAGACCTTTGCTCTGGAGATTCTGCCCGATGTTCTTGAAAAGCATTACGGATACAAACTATTTATACCAGACAGAGATTTAATACCCAGCAGTAGTAAGTATCATTCCATTTATCAGCCTCCTCTCTCACACACACACACGCACGCACAGTCTCTCACTCTCTCTCTCTATAGGTCACTGTAATCCCCAATCCCCAGAATTCATCAGTCTGTCAGAATAAATAAAAATGTGTGCAGAGCTTCTTCACAGCACACTTACTGTTGAACTAATCTATCTCTGTCGGCTCTCAGGTGTACATCACGTACACACAAAGAAACATATATACAGTGGTTTTCCTACATAGATGAAGCTTTAGCTCACTTTCAATCAGAAGCTAACGTTCACAACATTTGTCTGTGTCTTCTGAGGCCACGTCAAATTCTCAGTACAGGCTGCAGAGTCTACACAGGACTGCATGTCATTCACACACATTCACAAAGGGTGCAAAAATTTGCAAAACACTTGTTATATGTATATAATGTGATTGTGAGTAATTTGCTCTCGTTAGTTCTGTAAAGTCCAGTGTAAATGAAATAAAACCCAAAATGTCCGATTCAGTTTGTTTTTAAAACATGCTGCCATCATGGGTTTATTATTGGCATCTCAGTTGAACTGAGGTTGCACTGCAATAGTTTCACTGTCTGATAATCGTGATAGATCTGTTACTGTTAGTGTTTGTGTGATGGTAGCCTGGCCATTTTCTACACTAATCTGCTAGATTCTCATTTCCCTTCTCTGCTTCACCTGAGAATTTCTCCCATTGAAGTGGATTGTCTTTGGTGGAATTTCTACCGGACCAATCAGCGAAAAGGAAGAGGAGTTGCGAACGATGACATTGATTTTTTTTGTTTTAGAATTGTAGTCTGCCTATAGTTGTACCAATGGGCAGCGGAGGAAGGGAATGAAGCCGTTCGTATCGCGTTGGCCGCACCTCCAAATATTAAATTCCGTTCTTCTCTCTTCGCAGTGGAGGATGGTTGTTTACAGCGCAGGCAAATTCGGGTAAACGTTAGCAACTGGGTAACATTTAAAACCTCAGAGTCCATGCATCCAGGAAACAATTGTTTCTCAATAGCATCAAAAGCAATTACACCTGATTTCAATGATGAAGATACACTTAGGACTTATTCAAATATTTGTAGCTGTGCTATATATTTGATTTTGGTCTAGGCAAAGGAAAACTGTATATAAATGATTTAAGCTTAGATTAAAAATTGTGTAAAACTCACAAAAATGCCAGAAAGCATAAATAAAAACTTCGCCAGCTTCATGTGATTTAATATAATAAATTTATGTATTTTTTTCAACTGTTTCAATAATATCAGTGTGTGGAAAATTTCCAGCATTGTTCCTTGAAAGTAAACAAGTGAGTTAAGAAGAGTAAAGATGAGAAGATGTTAACATTTTCACACTGTACTGATGAATATAAACAGGCAATTTTATCCAATGTCTGATGTCAGCATGATTCCTCTATATTATTAAAGATAAGCTCAGTTTGTTTCCATAAGATAAACCTCAGCTATGCTGTAGAAATCATAATCTGACTGGGACTACAAGACACAGCACCTCTGACTTAGAGTTGTTCATAAAACAGAAGAATGACAGAATGCGTCGGACCAAAATGGAGAAAGGAATTTAAACTGTATTCTATAAAATAATGATGAAAGAAAGAATAATCCACTTTAAAAGCTCTAATGGGTCTATGCCTCCAAAACCGATTTTCAAAAAAAGTTTATATTTTAAAACAAATATCTACTGATGCTTTTTAGTTGTAAAAATGCTTTAAAAACAAAATATTCATTTCCACATATGTAACAACAGGTGTGAATTAATCTTGAAATGTGTTGATCTTGAACCTTAATCTAGCAAAAATAGGAGGAAATCTGTATTGAGTCAATGTTTTTACAGCTACGTGTTAATTATAAACTTCAGAATTTTAAGTAAGACGTTTAAGCGTAGTAATCCTTGAAATTATTCTATTTATCAAATAGGAAGGGTAGTGGTGATCCTGACTGACTTAAAACAGGAAAGAAAAGGTCTGTATATTTTTATTCAGTGCATGTAAACATGTGGTTTAAACTTTACAAAATAAAATAGTCAATGTGCCATTACTTTTGGCCAAATTATTAGCTTATGTTCTAAAAGTTCCAAGAAAAGCTGATTCATAGTCAACGTAACTACTGCGTAACAAAGTAAAAACCTTTTGCCCTGGTTTTACTATTGGTTTACAAATAAACATATATTGCCACTTAAATATGACCCATGACGAATAATGTTGCCCCACATAGTTGCAGTTAGCTAAATCTAGGTTTCTAAGAAAAAAATTATGAAAAAAGTCTGAGAGGTTTCACTGCTGCCCTAAAAACATCCCCGAAACAAATGTCTGCTGTTCATAAATACACACACACACACACATCGAAAGGAACAGAGAGCATGAGTGCGACACCGACCAAGAAAGAGTGATGCGCCTTTTTTTTTTTTCCCAGTGTTTCTTCCAAAGCCGGTGGCGGAGCAGACCTTAAACACACCATTCAATTATCCAGCCCACTTAGCGCCTCGGAACGAACACGAGAGCGCAAAAATAAATAACGAGAGTGAAAAGAGGTGGTGGCATGGTCACTGGTCTGTGCTGTTTTATTAATTGATTAACATAATCCTCACAAACGGAGGTGAGGAAGGGGGGAGTGAAGGGCGAGGGGAGCAAAAGAAGAGCGGGGGAGGGGGGAAAGATTAAACGAGCGATGGAAGAGGCGCATCAGAGGCAGGGAAGAAACGGGCTGATTTCGGGGATGTTCTATACTATTTGTGCCTCTCAAATTGAGCGTGAAATTGCAATGTGTTGTTGGAGAGTCTCTGTCATTAATTCAGTTAGCAGGTGAAGACGTGACGGAGGAGAAGGGAGCGATACAGAAAGAGGAGGGGGATCTGTTGTTGAACGCACAAAGACAAACAAGCAATTTTAGCGTCACGTGTTGCAAAAACCGACACGGAGAACGCCGCAAACAACTAACTGGAAATGAGATGTAAACAGGAATAACTGTATGTCTGTATTACCACATGCAGCCGCCTTCAGCGCCCGATATGTTTTCCATCAGCAAAATCCTAAGAAACCACTTCCTGTTCTGTGTCAGTCAAAACATCTATCACAAGGGGTTCTGTCACCATGTCAGTTATTCAGTCATTCATTACCTATGGTGGATGTCCTGTGGAAATCAGGCCATGGGAGGAAAGCAAACAATAAAATATAATGCTTTAGGAGAGGATTCATAAAGGGTGCCCTGATCTTTAAATAAAAAACCCACACCTCCAGGAAGCAATCATTTCTGAATATCCAAGGGCCCAGTCCCTCTGGACAAGGAACAAGTGGCTGGTCTTTACCAGGCTAACGGTCACCGAAAATGTCATAGGGCCATAATCTGGAAGCCCACGCATTGGATCTTCCAGAATAATCAAACGGCTCAATGATAGAGCATGATGACTTCATTGGCTAGTTGGGTTATGTTAAGGCAAGTCACTTACGGCTGCTTATTTCACACCCATACTGAGGGCCTAACTTCAAGCACATCCTGTAAGCTAAATAGTTGCTAAACCTTATTCTGTCATGATTTGACTGGGAAACATCTGATTCTGTATCCAAAATCTAGAGGTCTGTTAGTATCAAATCATCTACTATGCCCCCTGGTAGTTGAGATTATTAGCTGATGAAGTCAATCACAAAGAGCAGCGGTTGTGTCAGAATGTCTCCCAGACCCACAGGACTCAATCAGTGGATCTTGACTTGGGTCTTTGTACATCACTCAATCACTAAACCAAGTATATTTGTGCAACACATTTCAGCAAATGTGTTGCACATTGCTGAAATGTGCAACACATTTCAGCAAATGTGTTGCACATTTGCTGAAATGTGCAACACTTCAAAAACAGTTTGAAGTGTTTTACATCATAAAAACACAAAAGTACATGTCATATTGTTGGAACCGGTGGCTACATGAAGGAGGGCTCAGATGTCACAAAGGTTGCTGTTGACCAAAACAGTCCACACTCTTCTTGTTAATCTATGTGAATTAATGGATTATCATTAATTCACATAGATTATTCCTTATGGATCTTTATTGTTGCTCTGCATAAACACTCCTCTCTCTCCATCAGCCTACATTGAGGACTTGGCGCGCAGCGTGGAGCAAAGCAGACGTTTAATCATTGTTTTGACTCCAGAATTTGTTGCCAAAAGAGGCTGGAGCATCTTCCAGATAGAGACGCGTCTCCACTCCATGCTGGTTACAGGAGAGATCAAGGTGGGGTTCAACCTGACGCGTCTTTTCTTGTTTGATTCTTTTCTTGTGTTAAGAAGGTCCTACATGTTTCTTCCCTCATCACCATTTGCCTAGGTGATCATGATAGAGTGCGCAAACTTGAAGAATGTCATGAACTACCAAGAGGTGGACGCACTGAAGCATACGATCAAGGTATGGAGATCATCGCATTCGATGGAGGACAGGAGATGCGGAAGTGACATCAGCGCTAACGTTTACTGTTCTTCTTGGAAGGTTTTATCTGTTATCAAGTGGAGGGGTCCAAAGAGCAACGAACTGTCCTCCAAGTTTTGGAAGCAGGTGGTCTATGAGATGCCGGCTAAACGCAGAGAGACTCTGTCCAGACGTCAGGTACCATACAATAAAAACTAAACCATGTTTCTGACATTTCTGTTGTAAAATATGCAGTTGGAGCTTAAGAAATGTACAATTCTGTGTGGGTGTGTTAGGATCTTAGTTGGGACACTGACATATTCAAGTCTGCAGTTATTCATGCTATGGGTGGGCATCTATCACATCCTATCATGTGTCATGATTAATTTCTTATCATAAGAATTTGATTCATAGTCATTGTGAAAATTTTTATTTAATAGATTCTGGTAGATTCTGATCAAGAAAAAAGAAAACTCTTTCCTGTTTACAGGTAATGGACTCCGGTGAGCAGGGCCTCTTTGGCGACCTACAGACCACTGTCTCCACCATTGCCATGACGACCACCTCTGCCTCACTAGCACCCCCTAATGAGAATCGCCATGGCCACCATCAGGTCAGTAAATGCCAACGCCAATTCAAACTGGACACATTGAGACACATTCAACTACAGTAGGTGTATTTAATGTTCTGACTCAAGCAACACTTTGAACTTTACTAGAAGTTCAACATGATTGATTTGTAAGTGCAATAAAAAGGTAAAACCTCCAAGGGAGTGAATACTTTTTACAGGCGCGCTATGTCAAAATATGATAAACTTATCTTTAATGACTAGTCAAACACATTCTGTGGAAGTGGCAGCGCAGAAAAAATGACCAATCCAAGCCAAAAATAACAGCAGCAACAGGATGCAATGAACTGATGACAAAAATAGCATCAGTCTCAGATGACAATACAACGTATGTGACACTTTTATGTTGAATGATTTTTTCCTATTCTGTGCTGTAGAATTGCACCACACAGTTCGTCTGATGTATCCTTCCTCTTGCTTGTTTTTAAATGTTTTAAAATAATAAAAGACCATTTTTCCCCATTGTAATTCCAGATTTTCCTTATTTTGTTCTCCATTTTCCAAATTGCTTGATTTCATAACTCATCCCAAGAGGAAGTGTGAAAATCTAAACACTATGACAACCTTCTGGAAAATCCCCAGTTACATTTCTTTTTCCTTCTTTTTTTAACTCACAGGTTGCCTTGGCAACGGAGATCCCTGACTACAACCAGATGACCTTGCCACTGGGAGGGGGTCACACTGCTACAGCGGCCCAAATGCGGCACTTCTGCCGCAGCTACGAGTTCCAGCTTCCCCCGCAGCCTTCTTCCATGTCGCCCCCGCTCCCGCCTCCCTCCACGGTGCAGTTCTCCACCCTAGGCCCCGGGGGGCGCCATGTCTATTGCAACATCCCCATGACGCTGCTGAATGGACAGGTGGGGGGAACCTGTGTATTCCGGTTTTTCTCGTTCCTAGACAGCCTCTTAACACCCACCATCTGCACAGAGTATCCTTTTGTAATGATCCATACTGTTATGTGCTTGCGTGTGCTCGGAGTTGAAAGCAAATAAAAATAAAAGCCCTCTTTTCTCCCCAGGGGTTCAGAGCAGTTCACTGGGGAACAAGAGGTCTGTTTGGATTAAAGAGAAGACAAAAGAAACATTGTTTCGTTTTATGTAACACTAGAATATGTGTTTATTCTAAAAGTAGAAATTGGGACAGGATGATGGTAAACAGTAGGCTTGGACAAGTATTCATGCCCCTCAAACTTTTCCATATTTTGTCACGTTACTACCCCAAACTTTAATGTACAGTAATTTAAAGGGATTTAATATGGTGAACCAAACCAGTGCAGAATTGTGAATCGTATATGTTTTTTTTATTTTCTTTACATTTAAAATTCTGAAAAGTCTGACATGAGTTTTAACCCTAAATAAAGCCAGCGCAAACAAACTGCCTTCAAAAGTCATATTATTATTATAAATCCTTTAATCTAACAGGAAAATGTCTTGACACTCAAACCAAATACTTTGAAAAACCTGTTTACCCACCTTTACACTGCATTAAGAACCACTGAAGAAAACAATACCAGAACCTCAGAAGAAGACATGACCACAACTTCTTTCTTCATAAAATGTAAACAAAAATGGCCTCAGATTTTAGCGGTTGTAGGATTTCTCTCTTGTCTTACCAAGAGTCATTTCTCCCATAAGCACTAGACTTATGGGAGATAGGGTGTTTATATTTGGTTGTATTTACCCAGAATGCCCTGCACAATAAACTCCTTCCTGCTTTTGGAAGTCTCTGGTGCGCTTGGCGTTCACATTTGCATTCGAACCAGGCCAGAGTTCACTTCAACCAGAGACCAAGGCTTGTATATGGACCAGAGTTCAGTTTGTTGGTCCGAATCAGAGTTTGATTATTCATACCTCCCCAAACGAACCACTTTCTAGACAAACAAACTGGAGTTGGATTAAAACGGACTGGATTAAATCCTGGTGAGAGTATTTGGTAAGACCAGAGAGCTAACAATATGTTCTGAAATGCCCAACATCCAATCTGAGTGAATTTAAGCTCTATTGCAAAGACAAATTGTCAAAAATGTCACTGTTGGAGATGTACAAATCTGGTAGAGACATAAAGGCTTGAAGCTGTAATTATAACTAAACGTAGTTCTTTGACGTATTAACTCAGGGAAGAATTCAGGCATACCTCACTTTTCAGGTTTCTATTTGTAAAAGATTTCAAATCTTGGATCCTTCTGCTAGTCAATCACAAATATGTAGTACTTTTTGTCGGTCTACCATATAAAGTCCCAAGAAAATATGTTGAAGTTTGGTGTAGTAATGTGACAAAATGTGAAAAGGTTTAAGAAGTATAAATACTTTTGCGAGACTCTGTCTGTAGATAAGGCACTAAATATTTAGCATGCATTAGTAATGTGTCTCGTAGAGGTATGCTGTAGGTTTTTCTTCGGACATATGTAGGAGTGGATTGTTGACACCTGTGGCTCTGTGTTTGCCAGGTGTCTCAGAGCAGTACGCTTGGGAAGAAGCCAGACCTCCACCTGAACAGCACCTTCGTACCGCTCACCAGCAGAGAACTAAGCTCTGACATCTGGTAGACTGACGGTACCCGTTTACGGACCGCTGGGCAGATGCCTTCTGGTGGATTGCTTGTACAACTGGACTTTGTTTGGGTGGGGGGTTGACTTTGTACAGACTTGGGAGTTAGATGGCTCCTCGAAGACTGCCTGAGGACTGCTACTTGGTCACTTCATACCACGTCATGAACAAAGAACCTTAGTGGATGAGGCATGTCTTGACTCTTAAGTGTACTGGACAAAGACAAATTCTAAGAACAATTGCTCTCCGTGATGAGGGGAATGAGCTGGCTGCAGACTGACACCAGCTTGGATTGCAAAAAGTCAACCATTGCAAAGGAAGTGCTGCTGCTGACTGACCAACAATATGGCCCACTGAGCAGAGGAAAATTGAGTTTTTAGACAGATGCATGGATAAAAGTACTAGAAAAGACTGAACAGGGTCCAGGAACCTTAAATGATTACTATGTGCAGACTCTAAGGACTCTGTTTGTCCAGGCAGCTGCCAAGTTGCATCTTAGAGCACAAAAAGGTTTCTCGATCGCAGATTGTTCTCACACCAGCTGCTATGGAAACCGGTTGACTTAGAGGCTACTCTCCCCAGAAGGGTCAGTCGGCTGAATTCTGTCATTCTTCTCCTGAATGTAGGTCAGTCCTTGGGAAATCAGCCTACCTATTGACTACTGTAGGTGTTTTGGGAAAATACTCCACCTTAAAACAACAAGTCAACCTCTTGAAGCACTATAACTAGCTTGCTGGTTTGGCTCATAGAAACCGAGCTGGTTGACTTTGAAATGTTTTTTTTATACAATGTAAACCATCAACTAAAAGAGCAAAGATTTTTCTAGGAAACATTCAAATGAAATGGCTGTCAGCTAACTGAAAACTAGCTTTCAGTTAGCTAAATGAAAACTGTTATAGATGCTATAACAATTATAACAGGTTTCAAATGGCTAACTGAAACCTGTTAGCTAACTGAAAACTAGCCTACAGTTAGCTAACAGCCTTCAGTTATTGGTAGATGGTAACAGCTACCAAAACCTCCAAATGTAGTCGACTCGGAGAAGCAAACGGAATCGGAGGTTATCCGTTACCACCAAACTAAATCATATTACGGACTTGGCTTCTTTTCTATTTGCATGACCCACCCATTTAGATACCAAAAGAGGATCCAATAAACATAGGTAAAAGAAAAAAATGACCCAATCATTTGTTGCAGCCTTTTTCGTTTTGTTTTTATAACAAACCTGTTGTGTTGATGCAGTATGTTTTGTTTTCTGTCCGGCCATGGCGTGATGGTTAAAAACTGACAAAAAGGGAAAAAAAGGAGGCTTCCCTCCAATAAAAATGTCAATATTTATTTGATCATGTTTAATTTAAGAGTTTAATTCTCTTAGACTGTTTTTTTTTTCACAAAGATTTGTTTTTACTGCCCGTTTGTTACAAGAATCTCTGTACAGCTTTCCATTACTTCTGTATAGATCCGAACATGACAGTGATTTGTTCTCTAGGTTTTCCACTAGCGTCCACGTGCTCCAGAGGCGTTTCGTTTTTGTTCTCTTCTTCGTTTAACGGACCGGTCGATGGATCGCCCCTACTGTCGGACTGATGTTTTAAACTCTAGTGCCGCCCGTCAGCCGAAGGGGGGTAGGGCGGACCCACTGCTGAAGCCGCTCTAAAACTCCAAGCTGAATCAAACATTCTTCTTTTTGAGCTTTAAAGGAAATAGTTTAGACCGCAATATTTAAGCAATGTGGATAATGTTTTGATTTCACACAAAGGTACTGTCATTGTCCTATTAGAACCAATGAAATTCTGGACATTTTGAGGTTGTTTGATACAATAATTATGAGTTGTTATATTCAATGGCAATATACAGTATAATAGTTGTTTTGTTTTTTTTCCCTTTTCTGATTATTTCTTGGACTATTCTTTGAATATATTTGTTGACATTATTTAACGGAGAGCAAATAAAAATGCATTAGTTGTTTTATTAATTTTTGATGTCTGTCACTTGTTTCTCTAATCTCTCATATCTTTACATCTGCTTCAAACCCAACTACTTTAAGATCCTCTCTGCCCTCTAACTTCCTCTGCAGCAAAGGCTCATATTTCTCAATATTTCTGTGTCATGCTGTACCACTGCTCTGTAGATTTTGTGATGGCATAAGAACCAAGTTTCACATAATTTCTCATACCTCTGCATAACTGTGTGTGAAGTGTTGCTGCAACTGCCAAAAGTCCAACAGTCAACAAAAAAAGGTATGGTGAAATTAAGCCACACAAGTATGACTACCTGTCAGTTCATAGAGAAAAATAAATTTTTTAAAGGGTTTAAAACAGCTAAATATGATGGTGAACTTTTTAGAACAAAAAGTCTACTTTTGTACATACATCTCTTTTTTGTGCCGCTTTTTAGGCATGAATTTACATAGAAAGAACAATCTGACTGTTGAAGTTGAAAATACTTCTAGTCACTTATGAAAAGCAGAAGTAGACGAGACGTCGTTGGGTAACGCCATTATTTGTACTGCTAAGAAGTGACAAGGCTTTTGAATTTTGCAAGGCTTCAGTGTTGTTGGTGAAAGTGAGAAGTGTTTTTTGGTGTGAGGAGCTTAAGGGGGGGCTGCACAGTGGCGCAGTTGGTAGAACTGTTGCAGCAAGAAGGTTTTAGGTTCGATTCCCAGCCCAGGGTCTTTCTGCATGGAGTTTGCATGTTCTCCCTGTGCATGGTGGGTTAATTGGCCTCTCCAAATTGTCCCTAGGTGTGAGTGTGTGTGTGCATGGTTGTTTGTCCTGTTTGTCTCTGTTGCCCTGCGACAGACTGGTGACCTGTCCAGGGTGACCCCGCCTCTCGCCCAGAAGGTTAGCTGGAGATAATCGCCAGCAGCCCTCCTGACCTCACTAAGGGACAAGGGTGTAATGAAAATGGATGGATGGATGGATGGATGGATGGATGGATGGATGGATGGATGGATGGATGGATGGATGGATGGAGCTTAACGGTTTTTCCCAGGGCAGCATTAGAAAGGGGGCGTACAAATATCAGGTTTTTAAAAAGTTTTAATGTCTTCCACTTATTAGTCAGTTATGCCCTGAGAAAGTTTAGATTTTTATTTTTTTGACTGGTGCGTGTGGTCATTGGGAACTGGACACCAGTGTTGTGGTCAAGACCGCCTAACCCGAGACCAAGACAAGACCAAGACCAGAGTGTATCGAGTCAAGACCAAGACCAAGACTAGCAGCCTGCGCAACATGACACGATAAATGTGAAATATCATCAAAATTGCTTCTCAAATTGATCTGAAAGATCCACATTCCCATAAAAACACCTAGATATTAAATACTTAAAGCTGAAAT
>CAEGAE010031821.1:0-15829 GCA_903067095.1 Girardinus metallicus | reverse complement strand
GCGAGTCCGAGTGTCGGCGAGTCCGAGTGTAAACGAGTCCGAGTGTCAGCGAGTCCGAGTGTCGGCGAGTCCGAGTGTAAACGAGTCCGAGTGTCAGCGAGTCCGAGTGTCGGCGAGTCCGAGTGTAAATGAGTCCGAGTGTCGGCGAGTCCGAGTGTAAACGAGTCCGAGTGTCGGCAAGTCTGAGTGTCGGCGAGTCCGAGTGTAAATGAGTCCGAGTGTCGGCGAGTCCGAGTGTCGGCGAGTCCGAGTGTAAACGAGTCCGAGTGTAAATGAGTCCGAGTGTCGGCGAGTCCGAGTGTAAATGAGTCCGAGTGTCGGCAAGTCCGAGTGTCGGCGAGTCCGGGTGTAAATGAGTCCGAGTGTAAACAAGTCCGAGTGTCGGCGAGTCCGACAGAGTTCTGCTCTCTATGCTTGTTCAGATTTAATCCTCAACACTAAACTGAAACCCAAACAGAAGCAAAGCTGAACTTTTTCTGTAAAAGTTTTAAAGTCCAGTTGGGTGAGCTGAGGGTTCGACCTCATGAATCCGTCCAACTCAGTTACAGCTGAATATAAATCATTATTAACGACTAAAACCCCATTTAAACTGCTACTAAAAACTAAATAAACATTAAAATCAACTAAACACTAAAATACTAACTTTATTTATTAGCTTAAATTCCTTGTGCAGTGGAGCTGAGACCACTGGAGGGCTGCACAGCGCCCTCCAGTGGTCTCATGGAGTCCCATGGAGTCCCTCAAGGTTCAAACCTGGGATCCCTCCTATTTAATATCCGCTAGCTCGGATTATAACGTTAGTTGCCATGACTACCCACGGCTCATCAGAACCGGGTTTCGGGTTTTACTTACTGTGCCGAGCAGCGAGTCGTAAACCGCGCTGACGAACTTGCCGTTGACCCCCGAGTCCTCGATAGTGTTGAACAGTCCGTTGGCCTCTCGCTGCGGGACATTCAGACACGGTGAGGAAACGGAAGCAGAGCCCGGCAGCAGCGGCGGAGGTTTATCCGTTTTACCTTGAAGGCGGCGTTGATTTCTACGAAGGAGTCGAAGGTCGTCAGGTAAAACTCTCTGACTTCCCTCCAGTCACCTGACAGGGCGGCTCGCTCCACGTCCTCCCTGTTGGAAACGGCAGATGGAGTGAAGCGGGGAAGAGCATTCTGGGACGTTTCGGCGTCAGAGAGGAGGCTCACTGGAACTCCTTGGTGGTTTTGGTCCGGAGGGGGATGACGGGGTCGCACGGGAACGGAGCTTTGACTTCCTGAGGCAGCGTGTCGATGGAGAGCCGCTGCTTCTGCCGCACGTCGCTGCAGATGGGAGGCAGCTCCCTGACCGCTGCAGCGCACCGGGCGGGAAAAGAGTTCATGAGGAGCCGCTCGAGACGTTACACAGTAAAACAAAGAGTTCACGAGGAGCCGCTCGAGACGTTACACAGTAAAACAAAGAGTTCATGAGGACGTTACACAGTAAAACAAAGAGTTCATGAGGACGTTACGCAGTAAAACAAAAAGAGCATCTGGGTTTATTCAGCCTGGCAGGGAAAAAACCAGGGTTTTCAAAGCCGTATTTCGTATTCATATATTTAATGTTCAAAGATTGTAAATTAAATTAGGAAGCTAAATGCTTAGTTCTAAACTAAATGTTTAATTCTGATATAGTTTTTTCCCCAAACTAAATATTTAATTTTCAAAATTAAATATTTAGCTTGGACCTAAACATTTAGCTTCCTAACTAAATATTTAGGTTGCTAGCTAAATATCTAGCCAGCAATCTAACTAGCTAGAAAAATATTTAGCTACCTAAATACTTAGTTAGGAAGCTAAATATTTAGATCCATTCTAAATATTTAGCTAGAAAATAAATATTTAGTTTGGATCTAAATATACAAATTATGGAAATTACCTTGCAGATAAGTGGAAGTAGACTATCAAAATAAGAGCTGGACCTCTATGTAAATTTAACTGAATCTCTTCAGTCATCAGTATAGTTTTTATTTTTGTGTAACGTCCAAGGGCGTAAATCCCATCTCATTATTGGGGGCACCACAAACAGGAAAACGTCTTAAGAGCAATTTTTTTTTTGGGGGGGGGGGGAGGTTACAGTGAAATGTAACATAAAATGTGATTTAAAAAGTCTTTAAACCACATTCAAGCTGCAGGACCAAAAATGAGCAGTAATGCAGATCAAGCATGTTTTATTCTCCGTAAGCAGCCTGCAGGGAAGTAAAACAAAAATTCAGATGTTGCTTAGATACGAGTTTTGTTCAGTCTGACTGATCTAATCTCTGCTACACCGTTACAAAAAGTTAAGATTCTAAATACAAAAGCTTTAATGATGGGATGTTTAAATTATAACTTGTTAAGTTGCTTTATTTTTAAGCCTTTTTTAATTTTGACATGTCCCGGGTGGCTGAGAACAAAGAAGTAGATAGAAATGAATATCTGGGGAGTATTATAACGTAAACGTAACACTTAAAGCACCTAAGTTTATATAAAAAAATATTCAGATTTTATTTTGTAGTTTTAACTTTTCCAAGATTGGAGGGGTCCGGACTCCCTTGACCCCCCCGGGATTTACGCCTATGGTATCATCAGTTGTTTTGCTCCTGACATGTCTGGCGTGTCCGTTTTAACAGATAAACACGTTTACTCAGGTCTAGTAATGAGAAAGGATTTAATTTTTCTGCTTTCATCCTAACGACGACGCCTGCAGATCCAACATGGAGGCCGGTCCTCCACCAGGTGGAAACACACACGTCCTCCCACACACCCACCCATCCTTTCTCTTCATAATTGGCTCCTCATTGTCGCCGTCTCCACGGTAACTCCCTTCAGGACGAGGCCTGTCCAGGTGCATTGTGGGTGTTCATCCGGCAGGTCTGATTGTTCGAGCAGGAGAAAAACGGAGCGGAGAGGCGGACTGAGGGCAGCGGATCGCTCAGAGGAGGTCATCGGGTTTAAAACGGATTTCTTCCTGAATTTAAAACCAACTCTAGTTTTCATCCAGCTGGCATGAAGACTAAATAACCAAAATAAGTTCCAAACATTAAAACCATAGAAATCTAAATTAAACTGGTTCAAACTGCAGAAAATGGAGGATTTTCCAAACAACTGGAGTTCTGCCAACCAGGGGAAATCCCGGCAGGTTGCAAGTTCAACTCCGAGGTCAATGAGAAAACACCAAAGTGTTCCATCTCAGACTCTACAGGCCACAGTTAGCAGGTCAAAGGTTAAAGTTCATGAAAGGACAGTTAGAGAAAGCTTGAGGCAGTTTGGCAGTCTGGAAAAAACCTCTTCACCTTAAAACTCTGGCAGCAGAACTTTGGTTTGCAAAGCTGCACCTGATGGAGGGACGATGTCCTCTGGACAGAGATGTTGGACATGTGGACGCCAGGCGTCGTCACATGAGCACAAACACATCGGAGCAGCTGTAAAGCACGGCGCTGGAGGAGTGGTGATCTGGGCTTGATTTGAACACGAACACCTTGAAGTGACTCACTGGACCATCTACGTCTCTGGGAGTCCATCTGTCCAACAGCTGCAGTTCGGTCCAAACCGTCTCACCAAGAGGACAACCAACACAATTTCAGCAGCTGAAACTAAGGCAGAGTGGCCTAGTCAAAGACCAGACCTCTACCTGGCTGAAATGATTCTTTAGGAATCATTTCAGGGGTTTGATAAAGTCATAATTTGCTATGACTTGTAACCATGACAACAAAATTTTGTTTTTACTTCTGGCAGCAGCTGATTAGCATCTTCAAAACGTAACTGAACCTTGACCCCAAGTCCCAGAGGAGAGAGAGAAAGTTACAACCGTTGGCCATACTGGGCAGGAACCATTATCCCCTACTTGAGCGTCTTTCTAACCAAACGACCAGACAGAGACTTAAAGAGCAGCTAAAGCAAACGAGGTGGATTAGCAGAGCGAGCTAACTGATGGAGTCATTCAGGACGATACTGTGGAAACTCATCTCTGCTGCCTGATGCTGAGCAGTTAGCATGACGGGTCGGCCATGACAGACAGCAGCAACAGCCTCAGTCAGAGGCTGAAGATGAAGATGAAGGTGCTTCCAGCCCACAGCATCACTAAACACAGAGACTCTTGAAGATCCATGTTGCCATACTCCCCCATGTTGCCGTTCTCCCCCATGTTGCCGTTCTCCCCCATGTTGCCGTTTTCCCCCATGTTGCCGTTCTCCCCCATGTTGCCGTTTTCCTCCATGTTGTCGTTCTCCCCCATGTTGCCGTTCTCCCCCATGTTGCCGTTCTCCCCCATGCTGCCGTTCTCCCCCATGTTGCCGTTCTCCATGTTGCCGTTCTCCCCCATGTTGCCGTTCTCCATGTTGCCGTTCTCCCCCATGTTGCCGTTCTCCCCCATGTTGCCGTTCTCCTCCATGTTGCCGTTCTCCCCCATGTTGCCGTTCTCCCCCATGTTGCCGTTCTCCCCCATGTTTCTGGTCGTGGCGTGCGTCCAGCGCGGTGATGTCTTGTTTCCAGGACGACGGCCTCTTCCTGTTTCAGAAGCCTCTCTGAGCCTCGGTGAACTCTGCACACGGATGATGTCAGCTGAGGGTCGGTTAGGCCTTCACTGGGTGGAGACTTTGACTGGACCGCCACATCATCCAGGTCACTTGTCATGGCAACAACTCCTGGTTGCCATGGCAGCCTTTCATCGCCCTCAGCAGCCTGGAGGACCAACATTATGTCATCTAAAGGCTTTGATGGTACTTTGGGTTCAGACTCTGATGAAGTCCCAGGCTCTGTTTCTCCAGAGTGGATGGAGGAGGGTAAAGCTGTCTTTGTCTAGAACCGTAACAGAAACAACAGTTCTGCCATCAGACCTGATGTGTTGTTGATTTTCGTCCTTTAAGGCTTTTTTTGTGCAGCACTGATGGAAAAGCGTCCTGATGGGAGCGATAATGGCGTTCTATCCTTCCAGGCCTCTGGCTCTGAAAGCGAGGCGTCAGTGTTTTCTGATTCTGACTTGAAGCTCCAGATGAACCTCTGATTAGCTCGGCCTCAGAACTCAAAACCATACTTGAGGAAAATGAAAAAGGAAACAGAAACCTCCTGAATCTGTGATTATCCAGCAGACTTGACGACTGTAACCGGGCAGAGGAATGCTGCAGCATCCTGTGTACGCGTGAGTGTGTGTGTGTCCACTGTTTTCTTTTCATATGGTTTTCATTTGGGGTGGAGGTTTGCATAATTATTCTGGCATCAGTCGCCGTGGTGACAAAGCTGGCTGATGAGCGCTCCGCTGGGTCTCCGTTCTCATGGCAGTCAGAAATAACCTCGCCTTTTACGAGAACCAACATCCTCCGCCGTGTAAAAACACTCGCAGTGACTCAGAACCGACGAGACGTTCGCTGCTTCACCAGAACCTCGGCTGCACATTTCAGCCCAGAAACCAGAGAGGTTTGCATCGCATCAGCAGAAATCTGAGTTACGGGTCCGATCCTGGGTTTGGACCCGCGGCCACACAACGCTCCTCCTCCTGCCATGCAGGCTGCATTCTGACTGAATACATGAGGCGTACTGTAAACAGAGGAAGTAACACATCATTACATCTCAGACGGGACCCACATCAGATCGACTCAGAGAACAGAACCGGGTCAGGCTGTAGGTGAGGAACATCTGCTGTAAACCTTCTGGAGGAAAATCACAGCAGGTCAAAACGTGGCTTGTTTCGCTGCTGGAGAGGAGAGCCAGTTTTTTTTACATGAATAAATTATGTTAAATCAGATTACAGTTAGTTAAACGTCTGTCTAATCACAGCAGAAAGCAAAAGGTTTCTGTTCCCACACGTCATAGTCCAGTTGACTCGGTTCGATTGAGGACCAACGTTGTAACATCTGCTCCACCTCCAGCTGCTGTGGTTCTTCCTCTCTGCTCTGAGTCAAACCAGCCTGTCCCCCTCCTGGCCTGTGGGGGCGCTGCAACCAGAGCCACTGAAGGAAACGCCACAAAAACCTCTGAAGAAGAAACTGAGCGCAACTTCATTCTTCACCAAATGGAGACTAAGATGATGGCATAAGGTTTTAGTGTTGGAGGATTTCTCTTTAGACTTTGCCTAAAGACCACGAGCCATTTCTCCTGCTAGTGCTAAATTAATCTATTTGTTTTGGTTCTATTTACCCAGAATGCCCTGTGCTGCAGTCCACGTTCTGGTTTGGGAGCAGCATACTGTCTGCTTGGCTTTCAGTTCAACTGAACCCAAACTGAGGTCCAAATCACCTCATCCTGCCTCTCTAACTTTGTCGCTCATTTATTCAAAGAAAGTTTCTGATCAGCAGCAGATCTGATCTAACCTCTCTGGATCCCTTCCTTCTGATTGCTTCACAGGTAAATGCTGCCATTTTATCAACCTGAGAGTCTAGACTCTTCCTTCGGTCTCCTAGCAACCAACAGTCAAGCCTGCGTGCAATTTGGAGGTGTATGCCTTTGCTAATGCAGCAGGCCATGCTAATGCAGCAGGGCCTGCTAATGCAGCAGGCCATGCTAATGCAGCAGGGCCTGCTAATGCAGCAGGCCATGCTAATGCAGCAGGCCATGCTAATGCAGCAGGCCATGCTAATGCAGCAGGGCCTGCTAATGCAGCAGGCCATGCTAATGCAGCAGGCCATGCTAATGCAGCAGGCCATGCTAATGCAGCAGGCCATGCTAATGCAGCAGGGCCTGCTTTAGCAGCAGTTCTCAGGATGAACATCGTATCTCAGCTGATGTGACTCACTGTGCCTGATCCCCAGCGGGCCGGTCAGCGGGCCCCCGATGCCGATGGCGAAGCCCCGCCCTCCTGCGTCTCTCCGCTGGCTTAGCGTGGAGATGAAGGTTCCCAGAGATGGAAACGGCTGCTTGGGTCCTCGTCCCAAAACCTGCCGTGAAGAAAACGTCTGTTTAATAACAGGACGATGTCTGTGGTTCAATAAAAACAAGTCAAATGTACCTGAAGGTTTTCACTTTGGCTACAATCCAAGGTTTCCATCACTGGTGAGCACACTTCCGCTAATGCGCTAATAGCGAAGCTACTTTCTCATTTAGCACCTTATCTTAACTTTGAAATTGTTTAGTGCTGGAGATAGGAAACCCCCCCTCCCCCATAAAAATGAGATCAAGGAAAATCATTTAATAACTTTTTAAACATAAACATTTAAAAAGCTCAATAAATTGTTCACATCTTCATCTAGAAACATTTCATGTTTTCTGCTGAAGTTGTTCATTTGTGAATTTGGATGCTGCGACTTTCCGGCTTCTCATAATTACATCCACTTTGCTCATGACTCCACAGCATGATGCTGCCACCACCATGTTTTACAGTTGGCCAGGAGTCCAGGTCACTGTAGCACATTTTCCCAGAGATTAGTTGGAGCTCTGCTCCTTATTCCAGAGATGGAAAATCTAGGACATTAATTTGTTGTGTGTATTATGAGCAGAGCTGGTTGGAATCTCCTACGGCTCCTTCGGCGTTGCTTTACGACTCATCAGCGGCTTTAATAACTCTAAAACTGCGGCTGATGTCCAGCAGTCATCACAGGACACACACTCTCACCCAAACACAGCTGAGACCGAACAGTCATGTTTCTGGACTGACGGAGGAGGCTGGAGTACCCAGAGAGAGCCCCGGTGTGAAACGGAGAACATGCAGAGACCCCAGGCTGGGATTCAAACCCAGGACCTTGTTGCTCGGAGGCAGCAGTGCGTCCATCTGCAGCTGCTGTACGTCTCATAAATGAGACGCTGGTTTATAACCAGCTTATTCTGGAAAAATACGTAATTGCAGCTTTATTTTATGGGCTCTCCTGACAAACGTTCCAGCTAATGACTGAGTAGCCGTCGTCTCGCAGCTCTTTAGTCGACCAATAAAGTCGGCTGAGTGACTCTCTGCATTCTCACGTGTTGAGGTTTCTCAGCAGAACTTCCTAAGCTGGTCCAGACTCTGGGCTGCATGATCAGACAATGAGAACATAACCAAAACTAAACACATGAGCCCAGCGTTTACCGACTGTTCTTCGTGATTAATCACACGCTGCTCCGGCCTCGCTATCAAACACTTCACAGCAGCAGAGCCACGAGTGCAGCGAGGCGAGAGCAAGATGGAAATTACAGGATAAAAAGAAGGAACCAAGGAAGAAAAGTGGGATGGACAGAAGACGGGGAGGATGAAGGACAGAAACAGTGAAAATAAGAGGACAGGAAGAGAGGGATATGAGAGAGAGAGTAATTCAGGAAGAGGGGGGAATAAATGGAAATTAAAGAAAATAGGATGAGGATGAAGAGTTTCAGAGCTGAACAGATGCAGAGCAGCCGCTGCTTAAAGCTGCAGCTCCACATGTGCACAAAGACAGAAACCTGTGGTGTGTTCAGGAACTGCAGGAAAAGACAGATTCAAAATCAATAAAGTTTATGACCAACAGTAAAATAATCAGCAGAAAAGCTGATTATTAAAAAGCGAACGTCGTCATGTCGTACAGTTTCTGAAGTAAAAACTTCAGAGCAAATCCTCCTGTTATCATTTAAACATTAAAATGCATCAGTCGGGATTTAACAGATTGATGTTTTTCTTTAAACCTGCTGATTCAGGTTTTTTCTAAGCATTTTAAAAATCCTGCAGGATGTTTAGCAGAGGAAGGAAATGCAGGAATTTAAAGAACATTTATCGTGTTAAAGTCATTTATTCTAAAAACGTATAAGGTTTTAATTTCAACTAAATATGAGTGCATCAGCGTGTAGATTATTGGTGTTGATGTGTTTAAAGACGAAGGATTCCCGCTGAGAAAAGTGGCTCAGGAAAATTGATTGGTGCATCTCTGATAAACAAGTTGTGATGTTTATACGTTTTAAAAGACGTAATGAGATTTAAGTGTAAATGTTTTTTAATGTTTGTAAGCTTTAGAAGTTTCCACTAAAGGCCATAAAACCAGATTTACTCAGTCGTGTTGCAGAATTTCCTGTCCAGGTTTTAGACTCTGATCCTCCGTCAGACGGTGAGAAGCGGAAGCTGCTGGATGAACGATGTGGTTATGACTGCTCGTTATCTGAGAGCAGCAGCTCCGCCTCAGCTGCTGAGGAAAACCCAAAACCTCCAGAGAAACGACCCAGAATGCACCTCTGCCTGGAGATGAATCATCACGTCTGAGGAGAGACTGACGGCGTTCAGCTTCAGGGAGGATTCATGTCCTGGTGGCCGATACAGCAGCTCATGAACATGTCCAGAGTGTCCACCATCTCCACAGTGTCCACCATGTCCAGAGTGTCCACCATGTCCACAGTGTCCACCATGTCCACCACGCCGCCGTCTCCACCAGGCGGCCGGCGGCCATGTTTTGTCCTGGCGGTTCTGGCAGCAGAGCAGCAGGTGTGGGCCGGCAGGGAAACGCTCTGGCTGTGCAGACTGGGCTGTACTGGTCCGGTTCCAGAAACCTTAGTGGGTTTCTGGCGATTTACTCACCACACGTCTGGAACGGGTCTGGTCCCGGTTCTGACAGAATCAGGCCGGCGCTGGTCCGTCTCAGAGGAGTCACAGACACAACACAGACTAGCTGTTGACGGAACCGGACCGGACCGGACCGGAGGGGAGGTGATGCAGCCGGTGACGGTTTGTCTTCAGGACTTACTGGGACAAACTGATCAGTTTAGTCAAAGTGATCAATCAGTTTGTCTCAGAAACCTGATCAGTTCATGATTAATTCCTAATTTCAACCATCAGCCAAATTTACTAAACTCCTTCACTCATGTTTACTTTTAATCTACATCAAAGCTTCTATTAAACCAACCAGAATTATTATTAAAACGTCAACGTTAATATTTTAAAATATTATTTTATCAATCACGTCAGTTTTTATTTATATAGTGTATAAAGTATATTATTTAAAGTTCCTATGAAATTCATAGGAGGCTGTAATATTTTAACAGTTTATTGATAATTTATCGACACATTTTGCCACAGGCGGCCATTTCAGGATGTTTATGATTTTGATGTGGAAGGAAATGAGAACCGGTTTGACGTCCCCGTGTGTTTAAGCGTCAGACACCGTTACCTTCTGACAAGACGCTCAAACAAAAGCCTTCAGCGGTTTATTACAAACTGAGAACGGTAGAAAGGTTCTTCAGTATAATATGTTAAAAAATGACTCCGTCCTGTACGACGGCCCTCTGAGCTGAGGCCGACTCAGCCAGGATTTTATTTTATTTGTAGAAATAAAAACCATCATGGACGTGAGGAGTGTGACGGCATGCGGCTGCCGAGACGAGTCTGGGTCCAACTCAGAGCAGAAACGCTTTGAAAAACTTTCTGTTGTTTCTGAAACAGGGAAAGTTTTCCAGACCTTCGGCTCGACTCGCCCATATAACGTAGTTCAGGTTTAATGCTAAGCTAGTTTCAGTCATGAAATCGTCAAACAGAATGAAGGTTTCTTGAATGGAAGTGGTTCTGAGGTGGTTCTGATCGGACCGATCCGAACCCAGCAGGAAGGGTCATCATTAGAATCTGATGTGAACCAGAAATAAAGGAATCAGTGATGATGAGAGTCATCTCCTGGATTTCTGGTTTTTAGTCTTCAGCAGGTCAAAAGTTCTGGTTCTGGTCGGGGGATCAGCCTCTGCTGCAAGCAGTGGAGAAGAAGTTTGTTCATCGGTGATGCAACATGGATGAAATGGACTTTCATCTGGATTAAACAGGAAGTTAATATAGTGATGAACCTAATTTATGGTTCAATCCAACCTTTAACCCCTGATGGTTAAACGGTCATGAGATCTTAATCAGAACCATCAGAATCCTGGATCCAGACGGCAGAACAGAGTCTGAGATCCAGACCAGTCAGAACTAGTTCATGTTCATAGTTCACCACCCAGTTTGAACGGGTTGTCAGATTAGGATTTCTGATGGTTTGGACCGGTTACTCCTGCACCAACAACTAAAACATCCATGAACCGATCATCCAACCGGAACCGGTCTCTACGCCACGGAGGTCAGAGGACGTTTAAATCCATGATTAAAATGTATGGATCCATCCATCCATTGATCGATTGACCGTTTGGTGACTCAGCCGTTTTTCCTGCAGCCTGACCAGAACCAGAGAACAGATCCAAACGGATCCAGATGGAGCCGTTGGGTCCAGATGTTTTTCGGCTCTTCCAGGCCCGATCAGAACTAGCCTGAGCAGTGACCGGCAGTTCTCGGGTCAGAACCGTCTGCAGGTGGAGATGCCTTCAGCTCTGCGCTCTGCACTGAGGCGGATGACCAGAGATCTGCCTGATGACGTCACGGACGTTACGTAAAACAGAGACTTGTTCAGGAAGCGGCTGAGCTGACTCAGCAGCAGATCAACCCCAGACTGATGCTCCAGGATCAAATGGAGGGAAATTTGTCCCAAAAACAAGACGACAGCAGATCCGCTGCGGCCGGATCAGTTGACGCGCTGTCACGTTGCATAACTGTTTGTGTTTCGCCTCTAATGGATGATTCTGCAGGGAAGTGATGCTTTTAAATGAAACCAGAGGGAGTGACTGAAGAGCAATTAGAGAAAATGTCCTGACAAAACAAACAAGAACTTCTGCAAACTTTCAGAAAACTCTCAGGTTAACGATTCTTCTCATCCTCACCCACATCAGGATCTGCCAACTGAAACATCTGGCCAGAAAAACCCGAAACATTTCTGACATGTGTGCACAGACGGAGAGAAAAGGAGGGTTAGCTTACAGGAGGAGAGCTGGTGTAGATGGGTGGAAGCCTCTCTCTTTCCCTCTCAACTCCTGACAGAGCAGAATGTTCTCCATCCATCCTGAAGAGTGGAAAACTTGCTTTTCCTCCGTGGAAAGTCTCAGTCCTCAGCTGCGCCTGCGGTGCTGCTCCTCACAGGGCTGCGCATGTTTTCCCCGCAGATGTCCGCCTCTGCGCTCCGCAACCAGGGGAAATCAGGGAGATTCACATCCTACAACAAGCGGAGTGAAATCTACCTTCGTCGGACAGGTGAGATCCGCGTTACGCACACACCCTGACGCGCAAACGTCTCCAAACAAGCAGGCTGCGCGTAAAAGTCTCCAAACAGCGGGAGCGCCGCGGGAGAAAGTTAAAAACAGATTCTAAAAACGTTAAAGGAAAGTTTCTACCCGCTGCTTCTGCGCTTCTTTCTCTGCTTTTCTGCGTCGTCGGTGGGGGAGGCAGCCCAGCAGCGAGCCGGCGCCATGTTTGGAGGAGGAGGAGGAGGATGAAGAGGAGGAGGCGCCTGGAGACACAGCGTCACCAGCAGAGAGGGGAGAACAGGATTCAAAATAAAAGAGCAAAACTGCTGCAAGGAAGAGAAAAGCTCATAAAATCTGTTAAACCATCTGAAGGGGAATCCAAAAATAACAGCGGGAAATGAAAACTTACCAAAACAGAAAAAAATACACTCAAAAAAACCTAGTGTGAATAAAAGTGGTGGAATTTATCTGAACACATTTCAATCATTTATTTTAGCTTAGCAAATAAAATACAGCTCATATTGGAACAGATGTTTTAAATTTCCCCAGAACCGGTGACAGTTTTTGATGTATGCCATGTGGGCAGTTGCCCAGGGTGGTAGAAAGACACAGAGCGCCAAGACCCAGAAAATGAAGTACAATATCTGCTGTGCCCTCAACACGTTTGCTACAACTTATATGCATGTTCTTACCTGCTGCTGGGTCAGCTGGAAAGAAATCAAATGTTTTGCATTTTAACTGGTTAGGAGAGAAACTTAAAAGGGGCCTGCCAAGGTGTGAGCATTAGCATGTAAGCTAAAATTAACTGAACTGTTCAGTACCATGTGGGCTACCACTGTCATGTTAGCTAACATTGACTCACTCCATTCAGTATGGTAAACTTAGCCAGTGGTTCCCAAACTTTTTCTCCTTTGTTTGTTTTTTTTCCCTTTATCCATACTGCTTCCCGCACCCTCTCCTGCAATGGCATGGCGCCCCCCAGGGGGCGCGCCCCACAGTTTGGGAACCTCTGAACTTAGCTATTATATAACAAAATAGCTAAAATTCTTTCATATAGTCTAATGTTAGCATGACAGCTATTACTAGCATGTTGACCTCTCCATTTTGCTTTTATTAGCTAAAATTTTAATGTTAGCTTTAATGCTATCATCAGTCTCTGTGCTATCATTAGCATGTTGACCTAATAGCATGTTGATACTACCATTAGTGTGTTTATCTCCAGTCTGGATTTTCTTTGGTTTATTTGGCAGCATTTTTAGTTGCGTTTGTGAGTGAAAATAAAAAGCTGCAGCTTTTATTCTGATGGTTTTCAGAGGAAGTGGAGACTGTAGTTTCCTCCAGGTCTCATGGTGGTTCTGTAGACTCTGCGTCACCTTTACAATTTAACTCCTGGACCCGTAATTACTGAGAAACAGAATCCGGGCTTTGGGCCAACTCTTTCTGAACATAAAGAAACTGAAGGGCTGCTGTTGTTGAAGCCCTCTGTGTGTGTGTG
Organism: Girardinus metallicus; assembly: GCA_903067095.1. Classification (NCBI taxonomy): domain Eukaryota; kingdom Metazoa; phylum Chordata; class Actinopteri; order Cyprinodontiformes; family Poeciliidae; genus Girardinus; species Girardinus metallicus. The sequence goes on along the minus strand of CAEGAE010031821.1, from coordinate 2,374 downwards.
TGTGTGTGCGTGTGTCTGCGTGTGTTTCCCTGTAATGTTGAGATCATCATCCGTCTGGTTTCCCTAAAGCAGCTCCAGTGTTTCTGCAGAAAGCTGCTATAAAATCTGATTTTTTGACGTTTGTTTCCAAACCAGCATCAGGTTAACCAAACCCGCTCCGATCCAATAAAACCAGGATGGGCTTGGACCTGAGTTTGGATCAGTTCCTCCGGTCAGAAATCAAAGCAGCTCTAACAGAACCTGAAGCAGACAGGCCTTCCTCTTCCTCCTCTTCCCCAGTGTGGAAGCTGATTTCTACCGTCTGGAGTAAAATGGCCGCAGCGTGTTTTCATCCATAGCCCAGGTTCTGAGGTTGATGGTCCATCAGACGGTTCTGAGCTCAGAGAACCGGACGCCACCTCTGGACCAGGTCAGCATCGTGTCTTCTCTGCACAACGTTTGCACTGGAGTCATTTCTGCAATGCAAAAAAAAAATGTCTCTTTGGTTGAAATGTTAAAGTTCTGGGTCTTGGATGAATTATATAAAAGCTTAAAAACGTCAGATGAAATTTACATATCACAAAGAACTGCTGGTCCTCCATGAACTCGTTAGTTATGAACTCGTTAGTTATGAACTCGTTAGTTATGAACTCATTAGTTATGAACTGGTTAGTTATGAACTCGTTAGTTATGAACTCGTTAGTTATGAACTCGTTAGTTATGAACGACGCACAAGTTTTGTTTAATGGATCCTAAAGAGTTTAGCTAAATAGCTTCACTTGTTTTGTGAACTATTATGAGGCAGATTTTGATGGATTCTTCTCAGCGAAAGCTGTTACACACTGAAGAGGTCAAAGGTTAAATTCTGAACTTTCTGCTTCCTCTCTGATCCTGAAAGTTGTGGGCAGAAGGACCAAATTCTGGACAGAATCAGAACCGAGCTTCAAACTCTTTAACGTTATATCTCAAATTTTTATTTTCTCTGTTTGAGATGTTCAGTTCTGGCTGCTTGGCCCGGCCCGGTCCGGTTCAGTCCGGTCCGGTCCGGTCGCCCTGAGCCTGAGCTGCGTTTGTTTTCGGAGCGGAGGCCCGGTTCGGCAGCAGACACGTGGTGTTAGTCCAAACCCAGATGTGCTTTTTGCATCAGTCCAGAGATTTTTATGGCTTCTGGGGCTCAAACACCAAACTCTCTTTCCTCTCTCTGTCTCTCTCTCTCTCTCTCTCTCTCTCTCTCTCTCTCTCTCTCTTTCCCTCTCTCTCTCTCTCTCTCTCTCTCTGAGTGGATGGTGGAGTGGATGGTCTAGAGACGGGAGTGACAGACTGAGTGGTCTCTTGAGGCTTTTTCTACCTTTTTCTCTACAAGGTGTTTTGTACACTTTTTCCTTCACGTAGTTACTTGAATCTTAAGTTGGTTTTTGGTTTTTCCAGGCTGATCCGGTAGTTTTTGCTACCGGGCCAAACGCCAAGCCGGTTCGGTTTGGCGTTTGGCGTCATGCCCGTGGTGGAGGGCGGGGTAGAGTTTGAGAAGCTGACTCGTCGGCATGCGGTCAAACTCATCCCGACGGTGAACTGTTCAGTGGAAGAGGCGGCCTTGGCTGTCGGAGGAGCGGTAGGTTGTGACAGCGTGAAATCTGCTTCCCGTATGAACGGGGCGGTCGTCATTTTTCTGGACAGTACAACCAAAGTAAACGATCTGGTTGAAAGGGGCGTCGTCATTCATGACACCTTCACGCCGGTTCTCCCGCTGGTTAGTCCAGCGAGGAAGGTCATAATCTCGAATGCTCCTCCGTTTATTAAGAACGATCTCCTGGTTAAGGAGTTGTCCCGTTACGGGCAGCTGGTGTCACCGATCAAAATGGTTTCTCTGGGCTGTAAGTCTGTTCTTCTCAAACATGTCGTGTGTCACAGAAGGCAGGTGTTCATGATCCTGAAGGACGCGGCTACTGAGCTCAACCTGTCCTTTAACTTTAAAGTTGATGGTTTTAATTATATGGTCTTTGCCTCCTCTGACGCCATGAGATGTTTTGGTTGTGGTGCGGAAGGTCACATCATCCGATCGTGCCCAGAGAAGCTGAAGAATGTACCGGTGGTGAAGGCTGGCGTTGGTGGCGGTTCCGCCGAGGCCGAGTCGGGCGGCGAGGCCGCCGGGTCGGGCGGCGAGGCTGCCGGGTCGAGCCGCGGGGCCGCCGAGTCGGTAGCGGGCGGCACGGTGGTCGATGCGGGTCTTGATGATCCTTCTGTTGTTACTGCAGAGAACCAGCCTGAGATGCGGGTCTCTATAGATGCTGACGGTTCTGAGGGAAGAACCACTGATACTGAGATGGAACATGATCCGTCTGTGGGTAGTTTTGATGCAGTTTCCGGGGAAAAAAGAAGTGATGAAGTCTTTTGTGAG